>WIUT01007533.1:0-11770 GCA_010645135.1 Tetragonula clypearis
GAATTCATCCTGGCGGAAACAACAACGCGGGCGACCCCCCGCCCTGTTCTTCGAAATTATTCCAATATTTTCGCACCAATGGAAATTCACGTCTAATGCGTCCGACGCGGTTTATAATCGGCGGAATCCAGATGGAAAAACGATTGGCCAATTAGCGGGAGCCCGGCAACGCCAGCGGAAGAATCGGCGGAATACTCGTAGGCCGTCGGGCCGCGATGCGTTATAATTAATCGCGGCGAAATATTCCAAACCGATGATCATCGACGTCCAATTGAATTGCTAATAGCATTCGGGGCTTATTATCGACCCGGTTGTGAAACTCTCTGGCAGGGGGGTTGCGGGAGGGGGGAGGGAAAGGGACAGGGACGTTTAATATTCAGTGTCTGCATTAATGGTTGACCGCGTGTATAATGTGTACACGGCCGCGTGCCGGATCCTTTTTCCTCTCGCTGCGTGACACCTGCTGCTGCACCGATTGACAAATTCCGTCGCAACGTGACGTGTGTTTTCTCTTCACCCCGTTTTTTTCGTCGCTTTCACCCGCGTAGGTTCGCGGCTTCGAAGGAAATTCGAAGCTGCTTCTTCCTCGTTTTTTCCATTTTTTTTTTTCTTTCTCTCCTTCGCTCGCGTCCCGCAAATCAACCCCTTGGCGTCCGTTATTGGCAAATCGACAATGATTGCAACGAAGATAATTCTAATTCTAATTCATCGGTTACGTCTCAGTCGTGTGCCATTTAGATGTGTTTCGCGAGTTATTTCGTTGAATGCTCTTGAAAACAGAAAGGTGATAACAAGCGACGAATCACGTGAAAAGACGCGAATACGTGGAAAACAGAAACGAAAGAAGAGCTTCGAATTGTACCACGCTTTGTTAAATTATAACATATGCTTGAAGTTGAAACTGTCGAATTTTTCATACGTGCGCTAACAATTCGCTAAGAAAACGCAGGATACGAATAAATAGATAATACAACAGAAATAAGTAATTAAAATAAATAAATAAAGATAAGTGATAAAGTAGCGTAATAATACGAAGATACGAAAATATCTTCGTATTATTTATTCATTCGTATTCCCGTGTTGTCGAGATGTAGCTTGTTCGATCATCTTGATGATGTTGGCTCGATTTACTTCTGAATATACTGTTTTCTGAGAAATGACGGGAAAATCCCGCCGATTTTCTCACGATCAGCGTCGCGATTCGAAGTCGTCTGCCAAGGGGTTGAATTAAAAGCTAAACCTAAACCTCTGTCATCTGTCGATAGATTTGAAATTCGATTAGTCCCTGCGCGTGAAATCGATTGAAAGACGACAGTGTTTCACTTCGTTTTCGATCGTTTAAATTAATTAATTACAAGCGGGGGAAGAAAAAAGAGACGAGACGAGACGATTAAACAGGCAACAGATTGAAGCAGAGCGCGAATCGAACACGCGCGAGAACAAAGAATTTGGGGCGAAGCTGAGAAGCTGAAGTTTCAGCGGCCGAACTTTTGAAATCTCGATTGCTTGGTTTTTCTAGCGATCTCGCCGGCGAGCGGAAGTTACAACGAGACAGCGCACACGCTGCGATTCGCGCAGAGGGTGCAGAGCGTGGTCAATCGGCCGGTGGTCAACGAGGATCCCGTGGCGAGGATCATCCGCGAGCTGAGGGCCGAGGTGGCCTGGTTAAAGTCATTATTGGTTGAAAAGGCAAGTCGACCTTCCCAATATAAATTCTGTGTGAGCTGAAAAACGAAAATCCTGGATAGAGGGGGGAGGGGGGGGGGTGTTGGTGGGGGAAATTCGAACGTACGATCCGCGAAATTTCAATGCAACTCGACGATGTGGGAGCGTGGAGAGGGGGGAGAGGGGGAGGACACACGATGAAAAGTTTCAGTTCAACGCCTCTCATCAGTTAGACCGTGAATTTTTCAAATGATTCTATGGTTAAAATCAGGTTTTAATTAAATTTCTCGTCGAAACGAGATTTTTCTTTCTTCAGAAACATTGCTTTTGGACGATATTACCCAGATTCTTGTTGTTTGTTGAAATTTTTTTGACGATCATTTTTTCGGATCAATAATTTCAATAAGTAGATTATATAAATATTAAATTATATAATAATATATAATTTAATATATTAAATTATAATTAATAAACATAGTATATTAAATTATATATTATATAATTATATAAATTATATATATATAAATAAATAATTGTTATTTTCTAATTTATTTTATTTTTTGGAAGGTCAATATCGAAACGATTTATTTTATTTAAATTCTATCATTAGAATGATTAGAATAATTGTTCTTCCTTAGGATTCTTTGGGATAACTAGGCTTTAATTAAACTCTCGAAACGTAGATTTTTTTTAATACTAATAGAAATACCATGACGATACTCTGATTACCCAGATTGTTATTGTTTGTTGAAATTTTTTTAAAAATTATTTCTAGGATCAATAATTTCAATAAGTAGATTGATATTTTCTAATTTATTTTATTTTTTAAAAGGTCAATATCGAAACGATTTATTTTATTTAAATTCTATCATTAGAATGATTAGAATAATTGTTCTTCCTTAGGATTCTTTGGGATAACTAGGCTTTAATTAAACTCTCGAAACGTAGATTTTTTTTAATACTAATAGAAATACCACGACGATACTCTGATTACCCAGATTCTTATTATTTGTTGAAATTTTTTTGAAGATCATTCTTTCGAGGATCAATAATTTCAATAAATAGATTGTTTATTTCGAATTTATATTATCCTTGGAAGGATTAATTAATTACCCTCCTTTACAATTCTTTGGGATAATTAGCTTTTAATTAAACTCTCGGTCGAAACAGTAGAATCGGCGAATTGTATGAAAGAATTTGTCCGCGAATCACCTTCCGGAATTCAATCTCTCGTTTCTCAATGGGTTCGGTATCGAACAAATGTCGGCAATAACAGTATTTTTCGCGGCATGAATATTAAGAGAAATCGGGGGGCGGGGGGCGGAGGGGAAAATTGGTGGCAAATAGAAAAAAATAAATTCACGGTGTTAGCGAAGACGAAACTCGGTGAAATCGGGAAATATTTATTTATGAACTGAAATCGACTCGCCCATTCGCTTGGCTCGCGAAGCAACGCGAATAAATCGAGCAGGTTTATTGTCCGAGTTCCTCCCCCCCCCCCGCCCCCGGGAGAGAAAACGAAACGTAAACTCGTGCTCTCGTCGTTGCAGGCGAATGAAATGCACGAAATCGTTTATTCGATTGCTCATTGATCCTTCCTCTCGGCGATCGCGCGATAAAATACAGGTTGCGCAGCTGCGTTCGCGTCGTTTGAAACGAGCGAGTGACAGAGGATTTCCACCCCTCGCCTCGCGCTTGGTGGTGACTAGATTTTACAATATCCTTCGATCATGCTGCCGGGTCGCGTAATCGGTCATTAATTAACCTCATCGAATTACCCTCGGTCGTTATGATCGGCATTATTCCATTATGGCCGGTCGTCCATTGCCCCCCCCCTTCCCCTCCCACCCTCGATTTGTTTCCAGCGCGTGTGCGATTGTTTCAATCAATCCATGTTCGTTAGAACAGTTTCAGAGTCTGGCATTTGCCGATCGTGCCCAGAGACAGGGGCAAGCGATCGGATCTCGGTATTCGAAACGTAGAGTGCTTGAGAATGAGCAGCATGGCAGCTTACGAAAGAATTCTCTCCTGCACGCGCAATATGCAAATTGTTCAATACAAAAGAAGTACGGTAGTTTATATAAAAAAGAAAGGTTGTACGGTTCTAAGGGTGGAGAAATATGGCGTGTCAATTTTTCTCGTGGGTCATCGAAATTTCCAAGGTCATCTTTATTTTTTTTTTTTCTAATTGGACCGCCATATGTTTTTTTTTTTCACTATAAATCGGAAGAATATTACATTCTAAGGGAAAAAGTATTCAAGGTATAATATATAATATATAATATATAATACATATATGATTCAATTAACACTTTCATTACTGTGAATAATTCCGCGAGTATAGTTCGTCTCTGTAACATGTAAAGCCTGGCAAAATAAACAAAATTGAAAACAAAAGGTTATTTAAAAAATTATTCTTTTGACGTCGATATCGATGACGTTAACATCGAAAGTTAACATTAAAAACAGTTGATCGTTCTTTAATATTATTTTTAATCACAAAAGAACGAGGTCATAACGCGTTGTATGTATTACAAAACTATAAAAAAAAAATATAGGTTGTTCAAATTTTAAATTAATTTTTCGCGTTTCGATGACGTTTTGATTACTAGAATTGCGGATGAAATCACGAAATCATTCTTTCAGATTCTGATAAATTACTGAGAGAAGTTTCACTTGTGTTTTTTTTTTTTTGCCTTTTTTCAGAGTTTATTAATTCGATGGTATCCTCTGATGTTAAAACAGTGGTCCATTTTCCTTCCCGATATGCCTCTTTTTTCGTTATGTTCATCAAAAGTATTAAGATATCAGAACCTAAATCGAAGAAAAAACAGCGAAATGAAAGATATAAGATTTGATAAAACGTATGCAGAAATGTTTAAAGAGAAGACTTTTAAAATAAATATCCTTTCTTCCAGTTCCTCCACTGTTTAGCTGTTACTCTGCGATTACTATACGGCGGGTGACTATAGCTCAAAAAAAAAAAAAAAAAAAAAAAAAAAAAAAAAAAAAAATAGAAAAAAATAAAGACTTTGAAAATTTCGAAACTCGTAGAAAATCGATACATTTTCTCTCTCTTAAAAAACTGCACGACTTTTCTATTTTCCATTAGACGCGTAATTTAAAAGCGTACTTCAGATTGTGCAAGTTACGCGAATCACCCTATATTTTCAATACACACACACACACACACACACACACACACGTATAAACTACACGGTACATTTTTGCAGAACGTAGAACCAGTGGCGAAGGCGCTCTGTTGTTGCCAGAAGAGGAATCAATCGAGCAGAGATCGCTCGTTAGAGGAGGAATCGGCTGAACGCGGATCCAACGGGCAGAATTCGGAAGAGAAATCGCGTGTGGAAGAGAATTCTACGGTGGTAGAATCGAGTACAGAGGAGGAAGAGAAAAGCTCGAACAGCAGCGTCGTTTCAGTACGAAGATCGAATTCCAGCGATAGCTGCGTCGCCGCTCACGACACGGAGCTTGATCCACGTAGGAATAGATCCGGCTCGTTGGAATATCTGTCGACGAGCGAGCGCTTCAACCGGGCGAAAGTGACCGAGCTGAACGACGAGGAGGACGAGGAGGTGAGCGAGATCCACGAGTCGGTGTTCGTCGACATCCCGACGTTGGTCGCGGTTCTGATCAAGCCGGACAACAACCTGCAAGCATCGTCCGCGCAGATCGAGGAGATCTGTTCGGACGATGTGGCGGAGGAGTCGATCGTAGACGCCGAGTTCGAGCCGGTGAACGAGGACCACGAGGAGGAGGCAACGTTCGACGAGTCGGAGAAGCTGGACAGCGTCGACCACGACGACAGGAGCAGCTCCGTCAACTCGTGTCACGCGTTCGGCGAGAACGAGTTCGCATCGTCGTTGGAGGCTTGTCAAAACACCGAGTGCACGCGAGCGAGATCGACGACGAGCACAACCAGCGAGAACAACAACAACAACAATCCGCCGAGGCAGAGGCCGAAGTTTCGCAAGCAGGACACGGTGGACGTGTTGCCGAGCACGGTCCTCTCCAACTTGCACGCGTTGAAGAAGTTCGGCTCGGTGGAGGCGATCGAGAAGAAGAGGGACCCCGTGTTCTCCTTGGAGAGGTCTCACACGAGCCTAGAGAACCGTTCGAGCTCGAGCGGTGACCGAGCGAAGAAGTTGAAGAACATCCGCGAGATCGAAGTAGTAGACCAGCAGAAGTCGATCGTCTCGGACAGAAGTGGCTGGCCAAAGGAGCGGAAAGACAGCAACGACTCGGACAAGAGTCTGAAGGATTGCAGCAGCCAGTGCTCTGGATCGAAGGCGAGGAGTTACGAAGCGAGGAAGCCGAGCTTGGACAGTCTGAAGCGAAAGACCAGCAAGGACAGCAGTTCGAGCAGCTCGAAGGACGAGCAGATTTTGATTTCGAGCCTAGCTCGGGACAAGTTGCTCCGTAGAAAGAGCTCCACCGAGCAGGAAGCTTCGACGAGGAGTCACACGCCTATTCAGAGGGCGAAACGCGCCGAGATCGTGGCCGCCGTCACGGAGAGGCTGTACTCGAGCAGGAAGCACCTGGACGATGTTCCAGGTGTACGATCACCTCCGGACACCGGCAGCTGCGACGTGGCAAAGTCCGCGGCGAAGCTGAAGCTGCAGGAGATCTCGAGGAAGATGCTCGGCAAGCGGAAACGCGTGTGCGTGGACACGCAGACGGAGTGCTCGAGGACGGTTCGCATGAGGGACACCGCGTCGCTCACCGAGACAGCGCCGCAGATAGCGCGTCAGGACGTCGGTGTTCTCACGGATCATCACGAAGCGTGCGAGTACGCTTCGAGCGTGCGAAAGGCACCGATACTGAGAGTGAAGGAGACGTCCACATGGACGGGGAAACCGAGGACGAGAATCGTCAAGTGCCGAGACGTGGCGAGTTCGGCGAACGATCTCGAGGAGTACGACTACGAGATCCGCGACTCACCGCGAAACGACTCCGGCATCCTTTCGGACGACGCGCAGAATTACGCCGAGAGCGTAAACACGAGCGGCACCGACGTGTCCGACGGAAGAGCCGCGTACACGGAAAGTTCGACCAACACGAGCGCGTTCTCGTCCTGTCGAAATTTCGCGGTGCAGACGACAACCTCGCGGTGCGGACAACAACTGTCAGCCGCGAGCTGCGCGAGACAATGCTGCGCCCGTCAGGTGGAACCCGATCCAGAACAGAGTCACTCCTCGGCGAACAATCGCGACAGAAGCGTCATCTCCATCTCACTACCGCACACCATCAGCATCACCATCGAGACGACGAGCAGCACCGTTGACTCGAGGATCGCCGCGACCACGCGGCTAGACAACGAGCTTAGGCTGACGAAAGAGCATAGACTGAAGCGAAGCAGCACGAAGGAGGAGGCAGCCCAAACCGACGAATGGAACGATCATCCCCGTAAAGAGATCTACTGTACGAGGGATCAGGCCGCGTCGGCGCCCAGCCAGACCGATAGCAGGGTGTTCCGCATCGAGAACATCTTTCACGACCCTAACAACCAAGCGGCCAAGAATTCGAGAGCCGATGCGAATCGAACGGAGGAGGAAGGGGCGAGGATCAGGAATTCCATTACTTTCCGGAATTCCCTGGGGACGTCGTACGTGTCCCAGCCGAAGAAGTACGAGCTCCTCGCCGGCGAGGAGGATTCACCAGGAGGATTTATCAGGAATGGATTAATCACGGAGGCGTTCATCAACCGGAAGCGCGGTTTCAATTCGAGAAGGGCGCCGAGCTCGGCCGTTTACCAGGATCCATGGAGAAACTGGCAAGTTCCTTCACCCGTGGTGTCCTCCTCCACGTTGGCTGATAATTTCTCGAAAGGCCTCGGTGTTGTCATACCGGTCACCTGGCGACCGGAAGTCCAGGGGACACCGTTCGAAGGTAGCAACTGCGACGCAGGAGAGTCGCCTGCGACTGATTTTCAGTTGGACAGCATCGACGAGACCTCGAGGACCATGTGTCCTCATTCCGGTTGCTCGTTGAACAACAACGCCGCCGACCACGAGCACGGTTTCTCGGACGACAGTTTGGACTATAACGAGATCAACGGCGAACCGACGACGACGACGACGACGACGACGACGACGACGACGTTGAAAGCGAAACAGACGACGACGGAGCAACGGGAGAAGAACCTCTGCCCGCCAGACGTGGTGGCGCACACGAAGAAAGACTGTCCGAAAGAGTCCTCCGTCGACTCGGAGAAGAAGAACGACGTTCACGATTTCGAGGACGATCGAATCGCGGAATTGCCAAAGATGAAACGGACGATCGAGTCAACGGACGCGCGCGATTACGAGCCTTTGATCTGGGGCAAAGTTTGTTACAACTACGAGGAGGCCAACGACGTGTCGAATATCTGTCCCGAATCGCCGGCAACCTTGAAGCCCATCATCAAGAACAGGAGGAAGAAGAACGTGCCCGAAACTGCGAGTTCGATCGACGAGACCGACGGCTCACGGCAAGCGGGCAACACCGATTTAACCGCGAAGAACGTGGACTGGGAGGGTGAGACACGGTCTGCGAGTTGGGAAGATGGCAACGGGACGGTGGACGAGGACACCGCGGCAAATTCGAAACAGAACCGCAGGAAAGTCAAGTTCTCCGTGGAAGAATCTCCGTCGGAGAATACGTGCAGCGAGTCGGATAGTTACGAGAACGTGGAGGATGAGAAGGAGGAGGAGGAGGAAGAGGAGGACGAATGGGAGGAGGAGGAGGAGGTTCTGTTCGATAGCAGTACGGGCAAGAACGTTCTCGAGGAGTATCTGAGCGAGGCGGTCGCCTTCATGCGAAACTTGAATTCCATCAGCGCGTATGCGAACAGGAGCATGCTCGAGAGGTGAGGAACAATCGCGAAGTAATCTTTCTGACGAGAGTACTTTTCGATTTCTGTCTCTTTCGATTTTCGATTTAGTCTTTTTGGTAACTAGAACGGAACGTACAGGGCGAAAAAAGAAAGTTTAACTATCGTAGACGAATTCCACTTCGATATTGATGAAAATACGCGTAAAAAAGCCGAAATCCGTAAAACTGACCTCCTTTGAAAATTTTTCTTTTTGCATTGTGTTCTACTCGTCACGATGATCAAACTTTTCCGAGGAATCATGTAGTTCATTCGGAAAATGGGAAAAATTGGTTTCTTCGATCATTTAACACTGCGTCCTAACAGCGACTTTATGACTCTGGACGCGTGGATGTATATTTTACGTAATTTCCGTATTAGCTTTCACTAACATTTGATTTGTCACAGTTGCAGCATCAATGTGCGTCTAAATAATCAAATGATAAAGGTATAAACATTATATAGATATATCCACGCGTCTAGAACCGTAAAGTCGCTGTTAGAACGCAGTGTTAAACGATCAAGAAACGCTTTTGCCTTTTTTTTCGAGAGAACTATTAGGTTGCGATCATATAGTTGTTTGGAAAAATGGCAAAAAGGTTTCTTGATCATTCAACGCTGCATACGCGTGCGTCCTAACAGCGACTTTATGATTCTGGACGCGTGGATGTAATGTTTATATTTCGAATAGTGTTAGCTTTCTTATTTGATTGTTATTTAATTATATACTGATTATTATTATTTCATTACAGACTCACGCTAACGCTACAATTATAATAAATTAAATATCAGTGAAACTAATCCAGAACTATAAAATCGCTGTTAGGACGCACGCGTATGCAGCGTTAAATGATTGAGAAAAATTTTTTGCCATTTCTCAAAAGAACTATTGCGACCTGTGGTTCCTTGGAAAAGTTTTACCTTCGTGATGAGTAGAATATTAGTACATTGCAAAAGAAAAAGGAAAAAATTTTGACCTTGAAATTCAAGGTCAATTTTGAGGGTTCTTTACATGTAGAACTCACCTATGGACAAACTTTTCTTTCCACTCTGTACAAGAATCTCAGTATTCTTCAATGGAAACATTTCGCAAAAACAAGCCATCAGTAATGAATTATTCAAACGTGCAAACAAATGTTCAAAGTATTGAAATAAAACTAAAAAAAAAAAAAAAAAAGGATAAAAGCAAAAACCTGCTGCGATATTTCTTGTTAGAATCACAGTGTCGTTCAATTTATACTTTCACCTCGTAATACAGTTTCCGAAGTAAGATAACGATTCAATTTCAATCCTTCGGATTGAAACTCGTTAAATTCGTTACCAAATGAAATGAATTATTCATCGTCAAGGAATCCATTGTCGTGGACGTCTCTGGTTCGTGGACGAGGCGCTCGCCGGAGGAACTGTCCGCCGTCGTGGAATCGCGATTACTCGGAATTCGTGAGCGGCAAGGCCAGTTTTCCGCGAAAAATGGCCGACGACGATTATCCAGCAGCAGAGGAGGAGGAGGAGGAGGATATCGCGATGTCCGCGGACTCGTACGAGAGGTGTCTCAAAGGTATCCAAAGGTTGGAGGACTGCATTCGAAGAGTCGACAGGCACAACGAGCTGCTTAGGGTGAAGTACGGCGTAAACTGCGAGTCTGCTGGCGCTAGACTGGATCTAGCGAGTCCTGGTGCAGAGGCTCGCGCGTCACCGACGATCGACCACTCGGAGATCGTCCGTGAGACAGAGATTCCTTTGGCGTTGCAAGGTTCCGGCGTCGTAGACCGGAAAGAGGACAACGACGATCTGGAGAAGAAAATCTTCGATCAACTGATGAACGTTGCCAATTCCATCCGCTGTGGAAATTCGAACGGTGGAGTTCGATCTCGCTACGGTAGTCGGCTCGCTAAGCCGGAATCCAGGTCGAGAGGGGAATCCAGGTCTAGAGGGGAATCCGGCTACGGTACGAAATATCGAGGTTGCGCGACGAAACAACCACCGCTTCGAGGAAACGTGAGCGTGGCAGAGGCTTCGGACGATCGCAGAGATCTCACCACGTACGAAATAACGGGGAATTTGTCCGTGGGCAGGACTTGCTCCATCGAACGGAAGAACGACGACTTGGATTATTCGACCGTGGAGGATGATTTCTCGCCTACGAGAAGATTTAATCGAACCCCTTGGCCCGCTGATTCGGATCGTCCAGCGTCGTCGAGGACGGAGGACGAGCACAGTTTCCTCTCGAGATACAAGCTACCAACCGATACCACTGACCCTTCGGGGAAACCGCAGAACAACGCGGCGCGGAGAAGCTCGCCGAAACGATTCCAAGGGACGGACGATTATTCGCGACGAGTGAGGGATGGTGGTAGTTGCAGACGAGTGTGCCCGTGCTGGAAAGACCATCACGCGGATATCGAGAGCACGAGCGGCGAGATCACGCATCCAAGGGACAAATTGAAATATCCCGGAAGTCCCAGGGCGAGATTTCTCGAGCTTCTTCGGGAGAGGCGACGAATAGTCGAGTGCAGCCGTGGCACGAGTGCCTCTTGAACGCGCGTCTCTCTCTCTGCTCCACGCTCGGCTCTTTTCAATTGTAAAATGTATTTTTCTATTGTAACGCGCCCCGACTCTCTCCCAGTCGGCGTCCCATCCGTCGACGACGCCCCCGCCCCCCCGCCCCCATTTTGTAAATAATAGATTTTTAGAACCTTTTCTAACCGTTTGTCACCGCGTTTGCTTCCCACGACGAATTCTAACTTATTCATCCGTCTCCGAACTATTCCATCGACACGCTCTCCTCTGTAATGTTAACACTAAAGCTACCGAGTCTTCAGGTATATCTATTCCTACCGTCAGGACTCATATGACTACTTTGAAAAAGAAACATATTTCTTAGTACAGAATGAAGATTATAAACAATTAGATGGTGAACAAAATATCTTTTTATGTTTAAAAGTAAGTGATATGAAAAAGAAACATATTTCTTAATACAGAATGAAGATTATAAACAATTAGATGGTGAACAAAATATCTTTTTATATGGAAAAATAAGTAATATGAAAAAGAAACATATTTCTTAACACAGAATGAAGATTATAAACAATTAGATGGTGAACAAAATATCTTTTTATGTTTAAAAATAAGTAACGTGAAAAAGAAATATATTTCTTAGCACAGAATGAAGATTATAAACAATTAGATGGTGAACAAAATATCTTTTTATGTTTAAAAATAAGTAACGTGAAAAAG
>WIUT01007534.1:0-11769 GCA_010645135.1 Tetragonula clypearis
TGTGTGTGTGTGTGTGTGTGTGTGTGTATCTGACTCGTGGCCGACTCGATTGAAAACGAGCGACTTTTGTTTGTCGTCGCGTTCGTTTCAGCGATCAGCTCAGCGACAGCTCGGACGTGTCGGCGAGCCGGACTCTCAGGCTTTTTTGACGCCAGCCACCGCATCGACAGTGAAAATTCATCCCCCCACTCACATGCCCTCGGTCGGCAGACGATCGACTGAGAGAGGGTGAGAGAGCCACGAGGAGGCGTGACGTTCCACGGTGTTTAAGGGTGGCTGACGACGACAGACCATTGGTTCCTGGCTGGATCCGCCCCAGAACCGTGGTGAGACGGCGAGGGTGAATCGTGAATCGCGGTGCTCAACTGGTCGCGCGAAACTCCGAGCTTCCGCGAGATCAATATCGCGAGGCAGTGACGTACGCTGCTCGCGCGACCATTGGGGCTTCAGCCTTGTTACCTTGAATTCAGCAATACTGACGACCCATCGGGCATGGTGAACGTGGTGTTCCAGCGTGTTGACGAGAAACGGCGAGTTCGATCTGTGGCTGTTGGTACATACTTTGCGGAAGGAACAGAGAGAGAGAGAGCGTGTGTGTGTGTTGCAATCGCTCTTGGAGAATTTGGAGACGGGGTTTTTTTTAGGGGGGGGGGATTTTAATTTCCATTTACATTCGGGATTTCCGAGATTTTTTTTTTTGGGTGATTTGATAGAGAAGGAACTAACAGAATGTTCTAAGTTAACTGAGAGATTGTTGTGTCGAAGGTTTCTGAATTTTTGATATTTCGGATTTCGAATCTCTGGTGGACGATAACGTTGAGAATGTTAATTCTTCGATCATTTCGAGTGAAAATTAATAAAATGTTGCTGCAATTTAAATATAAAGAGATCGTCGTTTTTAAAGGATTCGATGGTCAGAATGGCTCCCAGGAAGATGATTTATGGTTTATTTTGTAGTATTTTTGGCAATTTGTTAGCAATTTGGATGTTTTAAAGGATACTGATAGAACGCCTTAGATTTGACAATCTAAATTTGAAATTGATAGAGAATAGCAGACAATTTAACAGTTGTCAAATTTGGAATCGACGATTTGCGGTTCAGATACCTTGCAATTTCAATCATTCGGTAATTCAAATTTTTGGCGAATGACGTCTTTGTGGGATTAAAGAAGAGTTTAATCGACAGCAGATTAAATTTAGAATTTGTCGACAAAGGGGTTCGATTGGTAGCTTCAACATTGTTGAAAGAAAAGCAGTCTGAATATTCGAGAAAAGATTCGACTAATGGCTCACAATCAGATATTATACAGAGAAAATTCCGCAAAATATCGCGAAAAATTGGAAATTTTTGGCGATGCTGATAGAATGCTTAGTGTTGAGACTGTCAGTTTGGAATTTGTGAGATGTTTTATTTAATCGTCGATGATTTCGCTGCACTAAGGATGACAAAGGAAGATTTAATTTGCTGTATAGACATTCCATAGAAATCTGATAGAATATTACCTACAACGAAACTTAAATATTTTAGCTGTCGTGGACGAAACTTTCGTACTAATCTTGTTGAGGGCAGAGAGAGAGAGAGAGAGAGAGAGAAAGATAGAGAGAGAGAGAGAGAGCAGTGGACATGTTTCAAGCAGACATCATTCAAACAAAAGTCAGAAACAAAATTATATATTAAGAACCACCGAAATCACAAAAAAAAAAGAAGAAAATTAGTACTATTCCGTACTAAAAATCACAAAATTGATAAAAAAAAATCGCCTTGCAGTTCATTATAAATCCAACCAGAATCCACTTCTTGGATTCAAGAAGAAGGTGCAACATTTCCAACCAGTTCGTTCGTTCAGCCACCCTAAATGAGCGTATGTTGCCTGTCGGTTTCGATTCAACCTCCCCCCTCGCCCAGTTGATCATTCTCCTCTTCGTCGTCGTCGTCATCGTCGTCATCGTCGTCTACGTCGTCCTTACATACGCACGTGTTCCGTCGTGAAATACTTTGCATCACTATTACCATCCCTCTCTCTCTCTCTCTCTCTCGAATGCATGGCCCTTTGTAACAGAGCAACGAGGAACGAAGGGGCCACGACCGGGAGTTTCATAGGCAACTAGGCGTATCATTCGTGATACGATGGGGGAAGAAGAGAGCGCGGGCGAAACACAGAGAGACAAAGAGAGGGACCCCGTATATAGGCTTTTATTTGGCAAACATCGACGATAGACGGGCCGCACAAAGGGCGGGCATTGTCGCGTATTTACGCGGACTGACAAACGGCCAAATACTCGATACGACTCGAACGTACTCTCAAAATACACGGAAACACATCCTTCTGGCGTCTGACGATACTGCTGGCACTCCTACCGGCGGCTAATTCGAACGTTTCTTCGGTGTTTCGTTTCGGATTGATAAGAATTTCCTAGAGAATATACGGATACACTCTCTGAGTATGAATTTTATGCAAACTTACTTAAGTTCGACGACGATGTTACGGTTTAACTTGTAGTAAAAATCTCCGCGAGTCGAATTCAATCCTAGACCTCAATCTTCAATCTCTTTCAATTTAATTTAAACAAATCTCCGTTTAACAGTATTCTAACTGTTTTCTTCTTGTTGTTTTCATCTTCTGGCGCTAGAACTCGCCAAAAACGATCGAAATCATCGATTTATCATTTTCGTTGGAAATTTTAGATATGTATGAATTTATATGTATATATATATATGTATGAATGATAGCTTTCATGTTCCGCTGCATTATGCACCGGAACTCTTTTACTTCAGTATCACCGAACGAGAGTTTGTGCTTCGATCGAGGATTAAAGCTCCCGTGTTACGACAGTTTTTGTAGAATTTTTCTCGATTAGAGACAATTTTCTAAATTTTTAATACCTGTTCTTTCTAGATCCCTCGCCACGGTTCTTGTTTCGAGTGACGTGCGTCTTCTAGGCTTCTTTTTTCGTTTCTTCTCGTTGGTTATATCAGGACGAAGACAATATTTTCTTCCTGAACTATTTCGCTCGCGGTATTTCTTTTGAGTGAAAAACGTTCTGCGCTTCCCCCTTTCCCGAGGAAGGAATTTACTCTTGTTTGTTCATCCACAGATTTTTTTCGTGCCTTTGTACGGTTATTTTAGAAGATCTCTGGATTCTCGATCAATGTGCACGTACCCATGCCGTACTAAAGTAGATCGTTTAGTATTCGTTCTCCGTTTGAATCGAATTTCTTCGAATAATTCATTTGAACGAAACACTTGAACAGAGGAGAATCGAAGTACGATTCATTCGCTTCGGGAAAGGCAAATCTCCGCAAAGATTGGGTAGTTCCAGATTTTGTACGAACGTCGAAGTGTTCCATATCCCAGGGACCCGAATTCGAGAACAGAAACAAAGGAGACCCTCGATTCTTTATTTGCCAAATATGATTTCTATACAGACAATGAACCAGCAAACAATCTCTCAACACTCAATATGCCAGTTCTTCGAGATTCGCGTCCGTCTGGCTTTTCGACTATAATCGTTAAGCCTACTACAGTCGATCGGTATCGTGCTCGAAATGACAATGAAAAAAACCAATGAAAAAGTTGCGAGAGAAACATTATTGTCCCGCTTAAGGGAGAAAAGAAAAGATTTATTATTCCTGTTCGAAGAACATTTGGGAATATTTCGCGATACATTCCAAAGATTGATGAGAATTTCCCAGAGAATATATACAGACACTCTCTGAATATTCTTTCACGCAACAACTTACAGTTCGACAACAAAAATTTCCACGAATCAAATTCAACCTAGACTTCGATCGTCAATCTCCGATTTAATTGAAACAAATCTCCGTTTCTGGCGGTGTTCTGGCTGTTTCTTCAGTTCGCGAATAAAAAGGAAAACAGATCCGACGAGAAATCCGAGCGAAAAGAGAGAAAAGAAATAATCCGATAGATTAAAGAGAAGAGAAGAATATCGAAGCGTCACCTGGCAGGAAAGGGAGGAGGGGGATGAAACAAAAGGCAAAAACTCGAGCATGCCCTGGACGCAACTGCGATAGTCGCAACACGACAGTCTTATCTCGAGCCTAATAATAGAAATTAGGGAAACCTAGTGACCCTCGCGATTTCACGGCTTGTAAAGGCACAAAAGTCGGCTGCTGCGCGCCCTGCCGATGAAATATGGTTCCTTGCAGGTGCATCCACCCCATTTCTGAACGCTCTCTCTCCCGTTTCTCTCTCCCGTGGCTATTGTTCAGGATATGTGACACTAACGCCATCCGTGTAATTATGCCGATACGGTTCCAACGTTGTCTCGTCACACAGGGTGCAAGATCATCCCCTAAACACCCTTTGGTCACGCATCGTGAGGGTGATTCTCCATCCTAACAGTTAAACGTGGATTTTTTATCCTTGGTATCCTGTAAACAGAGAGAGAGAGAGAGAGAGAGTTTCTACGGGTCAGAGAATTCGAGATTTAGAGTGAGAGAGAGAGAGAGAGAGAGCAAGTTGAAGGCTTAACTTTGAAATTTTATTTTCAATTTTTGCGGTACATCTCGGGATTAAATCACGTCTATTTAGATAATAACGTTAACGTTCGCGAGGCATAATTCTCCATTAATAAGAAACGAAAGGAACTAGAGAGGATGTTGTACATCGTTGACGCAATAAAATGGAAATTTCTAGCTGTATATCTCCCTGAAGCCTTGCCATTTTGCTTTAATAGCAACGTGGAACGTGCGCTATAAATTCACTTTGAAAAAAGAGAAAAATACGAGGCGTATGTTTATGCATTTCCAAGAAATTTAAACGCGTAGAACACGTGTCGTGTATATAATATTTGATATGCAAAATAACCAAAATTTTAACAAATTGTATTATTATGCTAATTTAATTAACTACGCCATTATCACATTAGTTAATTAATTATATCGTCAATTCTATCGATTAATCTATATTACTATTATTATTACATCGATTCAATAGAAAATTAAGATTATTACTTGATATTAATTTTATTTCATCGATGAAACATTGAAAAATACCTATGAGAATGCCTATGAATTTGCATGGAAATCGGCAGTCTAATAACGAGGAAGAACAGAAGAGTGGAAAGATGGGCGAACGACCACCCTCGACGAACTTTTTCACAAGTTTTCTGCACGTGGCTGTCCCAGCACCCTTTCGTCACGTATAAAAGGGTGCCCCTGCATCGTAATACGCGTCGAAGATTCTTGGGCCCAGTTGCGGCATAGAGATTCACGGAAGGGTGCCACGAATTTCAAATGACCGTCATTGATTATAAATTAGGCGACGCGTATTGCCGATACAAGTTGATCAAGATTCGAGAACGGGGTGGTTGTAAATTTATACCGCCTTTTATCTAATTCAATTACACATATTATTATTAGGAATATTATTTGGATGAAAGATACCGCAAGTGGGGCATTAGCGAATGACTATAAATCAACGAGTCCCATTGTAATTTTTCTTGCCTTTGAGATTGCGGCACTTCACTTTCAATTATATTTCAAATACTCTGTTCAATTGTTAATTACGAACGGAATTACGCTTTAAGAAAATTGAATTCTTCTCGACGTGTTTGATAAAATGGTGGCATTGACAGATTGGATACTTCGAACGCTTGTCCTAACTTTGAAATATCTATGAGATTTAAGAAACATTCAAATACGTAAAGATATTGACGCATTGCACACGAAAATATCTGTAATTCTGGTAAAATTAAATATTACAAATCTACTTACATATATACTTTTCTTATCAATCAGTTCACACAGTGAACATAGAAGACTCGCGTCCAAAAGGAAAATAAGTACGCCGAAAGCTTGCTTGAAAACGCGTGACTAAGAAACGCTGAAAACCGAAACGAAGTTTCAACAGAATAGAAATCAAAGTCGAAATGAAGAAGAAGAAGAAGAAGAAGAAGAAGAAGAAGAAAAACAGGAGAGAAAAGGGACTGGAATAAGCAAATATAAATAATAAGGAATACAAAGGAAAGAAGTGATATTAAAAAAGGGAGGGAAAGAAAAAGTGTAAATTTGGAATATAAAGATATTTGAGTTTGAAGAGCGACGCCTGACAGTCAAAGACGACCTATTGCAACGGGGCCACGTGTCCTCAGGCTTGTTCCACCCCCTCGTGACGGTCTTAGGCCGGCATTCCACGCTGGTCGGCCCCGGATAAAATGTAATAACGCGTCCTCTTCAGGCTGGCGCGCACGAATCCATCTTTCGTTAACGAGGGTGGAGGCTCACGATTGCGTCCCAGGAATGCGTGATGACTACTTTGTCAGGAATGCGCCGTGGCGCCCGTACGCGAAAACCGGAGCATCCGAACCTTGCTACAACCACCTTTCGTAGCCAAGAAACATTCATCTTCCCTTACTTTCTTTCTTTCTTTCTTTCTCTCGCTGTATTAGAGAGAGAGAGAGAGAGAAACGTAGAATCCAAGACACGTCTTGACTTCCTTTTTTTTTCGATTTTCTTTCTTTCACTATTCTTCCCCTTTCCTTTTCTCTTTTCTCGCCGTTTCGCGAGAGAGAGAGAGAGGAATCCAGAAGCCAGGAGGAACGTCGATCTATTTTTTCTACTTTCTGCTGTTTTTTCTATTTTACCATAGATTCGATAGTATTGCAACTTTGTTTGTGTATATAGAACTGTTTTTCTTTTCTTGGTTTGCTTTTGCTTATCACGGTGTCTCCTCGTCGCTTTTCCCTTTGTTCTCTCTCTCTCTCTCTCTCTTCTCTCGTTTGTTTAACCGGAGACCTAGAAACCAAGAAACATTAGACGTTCTCTCCTTTATTCTCTTTGTTTTCTTTAGAATTCGACTTGCACTTTCTTACCTTTTTCTTTCTTTTTTCTGTTCTACTGGAATCCAGAATCAAGAAAAGTAGATCTTCCGAGTTCGTTCTTCTCATTATCATTCTTTTCTTTCTTCCTCTCTCTTTTTTTTTTTTTTTTTTTTTTTTGGTTTCACTAGAATTCAGAACTAAGAAAAACGTAGATCCTCCTTTCCTTTCCTCGTGTCTCTCTTTTTCTTTTTCCTATTTTCCTTTTCTCTTTCTCCTCTTCTTTTTGTTTCACCGAGGTCCAGGAATATGAAAAACCTTGATTTTTCTTTCTCTTTCTTTATCCCTTTCCTTTCCCACGATCTAGATCTAGAAGACAAGTAAACGTTCTTCCTCATTCTTAATTCCCTTCTTTCTCATTTATACCAGTGTCCAGGCTCAAGAAACGCAACGATCTTCTCTTTCTTCTCTTCATTCTTCACTTTCCTCTTTCTTGTCCTCTCCTTTCGTCTGTCACTTTCATTCTTCAACAGTAATAATCGGGTGGAATTGTATCGGGTGACGTGAATTATTTGACAATTGCTTTAATCGCAAGCTTTCGAATGATTCAGGGGGTTGATTTGTTCTTGGAGTGTCAACCTTTAAATTCTCTAAAACACCTGCCTATTCCCTTGCTCATGTTTACGAAAATGTAGATCCAAATTAAGTCGATGTGCGAGGCATGAAATTTCAACGAACATTAAAATTCGTTCTTTTCGTCGAGAGGTATGAAGATCGCTCATCCAGCATGGAATTAAATGATAAGGGATGATTTATTAGAAATTATTGGAATATTAGATCGCCAAGTTATTACATTAGTGTATCATCAAATTAATTGTAATACAACAGTAATAATAAATTTCCTTCGAAATTTGAGAAATCTTCAGGGAAATTTGAACTGTTCGAACTTAACACGATAAACGAAGCAAAATATAGCAGTGGTTTTGCATTAGAATCAAATTAATTAGAATACAACAGTATTAATAAATTTTCCTTCGAAATTTGAGAAATCTTCAGGGAAATTTGAACTGTTCGAACTTAACATGATAAATGAAGCAAAATATAACAGTGGTTTTGCATTAGAATCAAATTAATTAGAATACAACAGTATTAATAAATTTTCCTTCGAAATTTGAGATATCTTCAGGGAAATTTGAACTGTTCAAACTAAATACGATAAACGAAGCAAAATATAACAGTGGTTTTGCATTAGAATCAAATTAATTAGAATACAACAGTAATAATAAATTTTCCTTCGAAATTTGAGAAATCTTCAGGGAAATTTGAACTGTAAACTAAACACGATAAACGAAGCAAAATATAGCAGTGGTTTTGCATTAGAATCAAATTAATTACAATACAACAGTAATAATAAATTTCCCTCGAAATTTTAACTGTTCAAAGTTAACACGATAAACGAAGCAAAATATAACAGTGGTTTTGCATTAGAATCAAATATTATCATTAGGCTGCGAGTATTTGTGCAAAGCTGAATAAAAATTTGTTTCATTCGATTGACTGTCTTGATGGAAGAATATTATATAACTATATACATTCTACAAACTTTTATATCTCATTTCACAAAACATCCACAGTCTGTAGTAAAATATAGTTGTAACACGCAGAATAAAATGGACACGCGCTGATTCACTATGCTAAAGAACTGGAAGATGCGTAACGATAGATGATACAGAAATTAATAGGAACATGAAAAATTATCGACTACAAGAAGGTAAAATTCACACATCCACCAATTAATGAAGGAAGTTTAAGGGAAATATGTTGACTTGAAGCTTGATATCATCGAGGATTTCAACAGAATTCAGGAATTACTTGTTCAAAATAAAAGCTCGAAGCGCTAGAGATCAGACGTACGAAAAGTATTTTTCTTTTCTTTTTAACAATAAATAACAATTCATTTCGTTCCAGTATAGCGCTGTATTTTCAATCGTTCCGCGCAAAAGTCCCGCGAAGCGAACTCTATCCCAACATTCCTGCCCAATAAAACCACAAACATAAAAAAATCGGCACAGGAAAAAAAGCCAATCTGAAACGGGGAATCACAAAGCTTCTCCCAAACATTTCAGAAGCTTTCGCATCATGCACGGTGCAAAAGGTTACGTATGAAGCAAAGCAAAGCAAAGCAAAGCAAAAAAAAAAAAAGAAAAAAGAAAAAGAAACAAAAAAAAAAAACACGACGAAAATCTCTCTTTGATCCTGTTCGGAACTTCTGTTTCGGGTTTTCATAATTTCCTGGCTCGCGAACCAATTAATCTTCGACCCTTTGAGCGAGAGACGCGCTACCGAAAAGTTTCGTTCTCCCTACGTAATTTTTACGTCAAATGTTTCTGCACGCTGATGCTCGCTATTACTCGCGGATCGTCGCCTTGCGATTCGTTTGATAAAAAAAGAGAAAAACAAAAAAAGAAAGAAAGGAACACGCGCGACGGGAAAGCCGGGAAAAGCGATATCCGAGAGTTTTACTGGATACTTTGGACGATTCTTTCGAGGAACACGAAGGACTTAGAATGCTTTTTTCCACTGGCAATGAGGAGAAAAACCGGAGAGACGAAGGCTGCGAGAGCAGAGACAAATTTGACAGCAACAAAGAGTGGATCGAGGATCTTTTTTTTTTTTTTTGTGGGAAAAATTTGGAAGAACTTGAGAAAGTTCTAATTTTTAATCAATTTAAGGAAGAATGGTAAATATCAGGAGATCCTTCTGATTCAGGAGTACTTGGAAGAATTGGATTCTGTTGAGGGAGATTTTTGGTCTTTGACAGATCTAAGAGAAGAGAACCGAAAGCGAGATCGATTTTGGTAGAAAATTTGACAAAGTTAAACACTGTTATTGTAAATCGTGTTGGATTTCAACAGATTTGAGAAAACATTCGAGCAGAGATCAAAGATTTCTTTTTATTTGTTTAAGAGGATTTGAGAAAAGTCAAGTTTTTCTTTGGATTTTGCTTTTAAAATCTTTCGAATTATTTGAGAGAAATAAATTCGAGGGAGACGCTAGTTTTTGATAAATTTCCTCGCAAAAGAAGGACAGGACACAAAAGAAGGAAGATATATATATATATATATATATATGCGGATTAAATATGAAACTTATATTTTAGGAAACTTTGACGAATCAGTGAAGACAAGAGACGCAATTTGAGATAGATACAGTCGAGAATTACGGAATTTCAGCATTTGATATCAAAGAATGCACACTTGAAGTTTTCGGAATTTGCGCGTCAGGTATCTGAAGTTTCGGTGTTTGAAGTTCGCGTGTGCTCGAAGTTGAAAATGCTCGAATTTTGGCCACTTGGGGAATTCGAGTGTTTGAAATTCGAGTTGTGATTTTAAATCACAGCTGCTGAAATTTTATTCCATGAAATTCGAACGTAATAAAAATTCAACTCTTTTTGAATCTTCCACTATCCGCACACCTGTATATAATAAAATTCATAAAATTCATTAAAATTTTACCTCATTCTGACTTTCGATGCAGCATTGAAAAATCAAACTTTCAATCGACGAAAGCTCGGAAGAGAAGCCTTGGAGAGAAAATCTCTCAGAGCGTGTTTCAGCGTTTCGAGAACTTGAATCGTCGGAAATTGAAAATTACAAATTACAAACCATGCTATTGGTTCTAAAAGCTAACATGATACACACGATGCATAAAATTTGAAATATTTGTTGAAATATTATCTCTCCAGCCATCAGAGATTGAAAGTCGAAAAACGTTAAAATGTGAAAGTGAAATTTTTCAAACTTGATAGCCTTCCTGTATCGATTCGAAAGATCGAGGAATAAAATCGAAATACGTGAATATTTAAATGTCAAGTGTATATATGCTGGTGGGAAAAAAACTTGAACGACGATGAGGACTCCAGCGTTGAAGAATTTAAGACACAGACCCGTAAGAGAATTCATTTCGTTTAACCAGACAAATGCATGCAGCGTTTAAGGGTAGAACGAACAGCTCTGTCTCCTGAATAATAATAAAAAAGAAAGTCACTATTTAAATATTCATATTCCCTATGAATATATTCTCATCTCTTTGCCATTCAAATCTTACTCGTTATGGAATCTTTTTCTCCGTTCTTTTTTTCTAGCAATATCTCTTCAGGTCTGATGGCGATGCAATATTCCGGCCATAAAATTAACACTTTCTTCAAACCATTTCTAACAAACCTGCGCCTTATATCCAATTAATCACCTTCAAAATATCATTTCTTTAGTTACATTAGCTTTCTTGTACGAACATGTGTATTTATGAATCTGTTGCTCCACAATCTTTGAATTCTTACATTCAAACGTACGTGATTGTTTTTAATAATTGTGGTTAATAATTGACGATGGAGTAGAATTTAATAAGGAATATAGTCCCACGAAACTAGTTGCACTGAAAAAAAGGACTGCCTTGTACAACTGCTTTTATTACAAATTCACTTCTTTTATGTGCCAAATCTATTTCTATACTGTGAAACCAGGATGTGGAGTGCACAATATAAATCCACATGCTTTCTTAGAATATCTTTCGCAGATGATGGAATTTTAAACTGTTCATTTAATTCTTTGAATTAAAATCGTTTACAATTTTTCAACGTTTTACACGTTTGTAACAAAATTGCAGTGTGTCTGAAACGCAATTTAATAATCAATTAATGGCCAATGGATCGTTATAGTTGCTCCAGAATTGGAAAGGCTATGAATGAATTACGTTGCAATAATTCATATAACTGAATTAAGAATGTATACAATTTAAAATGACATCAATGTTAATGTCATTTATATTTATACGTAACATCATTTTTTAAAAAAAGAAGTACACAATTTAAAACTCACAATCTGCCCCCAAGTATCATTTGAATTGTCTCTATTTTTGACTCAACTGCTTCATTGATATTTACAACATGATGTAATTAACACTTTACCGACCGATAGCGATAAATAGTAG
>WIUT01007535.1:0-11767 GCA_010645135.1 Tetragonula clypearis
TATATACGTCAGCACAATAAAGAATATTGAACGACTTCTCTGGTAATCTTATATAATAGTTATTTATAATTTAATAATTCTGGATAGTTTCGCATATTTATTAACTAATGCTGTGTCACGTAGCATAGATAACTGCTGGGTCTTCTCTCGGGAGACCCATGTCGCTGCTTTAGAATGCTTTCAGAATGTATTCTCTTAGACATAACGTAAGAATAATACTAACAAAGAAAAGTCCGATTCGTTCCAAGGGACTATATTTTCTTATTTTTCGATCATAGAAACGTTCGCGTGCAGATCCTTGTGAAGTAACATTTCAGAATTCAGAGATTCCCTCTTCCTTGAATTAAACATTTGCTTTTCAATCGATACGACAATCGCGCGATTCCTCGTAAAAACGAGTAACAATTTAAAAATTTCTCTAGATCAAAGAAACGAACGAACGATTGGTAGAAGAGCAGGAGAAGTTTTACAGAATCCAGCTGCAGGACGAGGTCTTACTGCAAGAGAAAATAGATACTCTAGTAAGCAATGTGGCAAATATCTCTCTTCAAACGGATATTCATCGCATACACGAGACTGCACTCGATGTGAAGAGAGTTTGGAAAGCCATGGTCGACTGTCGAGAAATGGGCCTGTTGCTTAATGAACGGCAAAAGCTGTTTGGTATGAAAGTGGTGCCTTTCGAACATCTACACAAGCTGATGAGAGACTTTGAACCATACAGAAATCTGTGGATCACCGCTTCAGGTGAGGATTCAATTATAATTTTTAATAATCATTTGCTCAGTGACACCGTGGACAGATGGAAACTGAAAAGAAAAGAAAAGTTAATACTTTGTGAAGAAATGAATTATATCGATTTAAACGTCGACTTTTCGCATGAGCCTCGCTTTTCCCATAAATTGGTAGTTGATATCATTTTACAAAATTCACAGCGAAGATAACAGATAACTGATGCTGAATACGCGGAGAATTTTACGCCGAAAATTCAGATCTATTGAAAATCGTTCACTCGTAATCTTTAATTGAATGTGATTTTGCTCTAATGAACAGACTGGCTTAAATGGTACGATATATGGATGGACAATCCGTTAATGAATGTTGATGGCAGTCAAATCGATATTCTGGTTGCTGATATGTATCGAGTAATGACCCGAGCGATCAGAACGTTCCAAGAATTTCCGAGTAAGTCAATAATTTCGCGGTGAAAATTGCCACGGGAACTCGATTTAACATTAAACGTACCGGCATTTTACACGTACCTATCTCACCGTAAGAAGTCATTTGACCCCGTATGAATAAACATTGATTTTTAGAAAGAAATTCCTAATTTATCAAAGGAAATAATTCGCAACATAACTTCTGATTTCTAATAAAAGAATCAAACATATATTTCTATTTAAGTAAAAAAAAATCAATTGCACTTTTTACATATGACTGGAGTTTCTCCTTTGTACATTTGTTCGCAGACAAATTTTCTTCGTGATTGGGAAATATTGCTTGGACTGCTTCATGTTCCTTGTTGTAGGTTTTCCTTTCCTTCTTCAAGAAATTCGTGATACTCTGTGACTAGATAGAGTATTCATTCATTGATTCCAGCTAAATTCAGAATATTGAAGAATACGTGCACAGGCCATCTATTGCATTTGGATTTGACGCTGCGTTTTCGCGCCATTTGGTCAACAACATCGACGCCAAATTTAGTCTCATTATAATAACTAATTGTTTCGGGTGTTCGCTTTCTATTGTTTTTTGGTTTTGACGCATTTATGTCTCGGACTTAACTATCGCATCGTAACTTAAGGACTTAAGTATCGTAACTTTTTTTGTTGGTTTTGATTTGTAAATTCAGTCAGAAAAATACGTAAATTTCGTAAGGGGTCGAATGACCCGTCGCGATACATAAGGTATGCAAAGGATTTTTCTCGGTAAAAAATAAATAAACTAAAAGAAAAACAGAAAGCGAGAAATTGAATAATCAGATAATATAAGAATTTACAGAAAGTCAGATTAGCGAAAGAAAAATAACAATGTACAATTTTAAAGTAAATTTGGAAAAGGGGTCGTTTGACCCCGCTTGGTACGTTTAGTGTCAAAACACGTAGTTTATACCTGTTTGGTGGAGTTTTCCACAAATTTCTTTTTATATTTAAATATCATGCGTTTTAAAAAGAGATACCTTCGACTAGGAGATTTTCAGTAATCTCTCTTTCAATAGAGGTACAGGCAATAGCAATTGCAATAAAGGAGCAAATAGACGAATTCAAGCCTTATATTAGTCTCATACAAGCTCTTCGAGAACCAGGAATGAAAGACCGCCATTTCGAGCAACTGAGCGCGCAAACTGGAATACAGATGGCTCTTAAACCAGCCATAACGTTTAAATCCTTGTTAATGCTTGGTATCCAGGAATTTGAAGAATTAGTGAAAATGGTTGCTGACACTGCAGCCAAAGAATACGCCACTGAACGGACATTGAATAAAATGATTGAAGAGTGGGAAACGATTGTTCTGGAGCTACTACCATACAAAACCACTGGTAAATGTTTCTTCTTTTGTTGCACATGTAGTATCGGCCAAAAGTTGTTACTTCATACTTATTTCAATATTTCTATGTTAATTCTTCTTGTATATCTTTTGTCTGTACTATACAAGGATAGATATGTTCACTTCCTATACATAATGCACTAAAAAGCAAAGAAATTATTTGAACGTGTGTATTGATAATTATAGAAAATTTATATATTACACACACACACGCACATGTAAGACATGTATCCAAATTTTTAATTGACAATGTATGTTTCAAGGGTTTTGAAAAATTTTTCCAATCAAAGCCGACGTAATAGATTAATATTATATTTAGTTGAAAATAAAAATTGAATTAAAAACATTTATATTAGTTCACGCTGTTTTGCTAAGTTATTTTACAACATTTAGTCTCATCGTATCCTTGATCTAACAAACACTGTTTTAAGAAAAGGTAAAAGGTACTAGATAGGTGAACACATAGAATACATAAACATATGGATACGTATGAATACATGAATATGTATGTAAGATTGTACGGATAATATGTCCATGTAGATTCTACGTGACTTCACTCTACAGCGTCTGAAATCCATAATGCCTTAAATGGCTCAGTTATAAATTAGCTTAAACTTGTTTCAACAAATCTTGCATTCTCACACATAGTAAATAGCACTTTTGATGAAAATTTACTTTAATCGATCTTCCACTTTGCTTAATCCACGCAGGAACTTATATAATAAAGGTTGCAGAAGAAGTTATAATGCTGCTAGAGAACCATATACTCAGCGTACAACAGCTTGCATTCAGCCCATTGAAAACCGTTTTCGAGGACGAGATCAATGAGTGGGAACGTAAATTAAAATTGACGCAAGAGGTGCTAATCTTATGGATAGAAGTGCAAAGGTACGAATAAAGAGAAAAATGATTAGCCTCTTGTTCAGAACAATGAGGATCTGAATTACAGAGACTGGATGTACTTGGAGCCAATATTTACTTCAGAGGATATTAACGTTCAGTTGCCAGTGGAAACTAGAAAATACAATGCCATGGAGCGAAACTGGAGACGTATTATGAGGAATGCTTATGAGAATCCCTATGTAATTTCAATTTCAATATGTACATTCTTTTATATCACCTCATATGTGATTTCCGCATGATCCTCAAATGATTTTAGAATGACCTTGATAAGTATCAGATAACTTTAAATGATTTTCTATACAAAACTATAGATAAATCTTCTTTCTTCTACACACAATACCGGCCAAAAGTTCGAATATATTTTTATTATAATTATATTTCACAGTTAATTCAGTTAACTTCGTTATACGATAATTCCTGCATATTTTTCAATCATATATATTTTCCGTACACAAAATGTACACTAGAAACAAGAAAATCACTATTGATATTAGAAATATGTGCTAGTATTAGAAAGTCTATGTATTTCACACACAGAGTGTGTACTTAAATTTTAGCCAATAGTATACTTCATGTACTTACAATTATTTTTCTATATTATTCTCTCCTTTTCTTCCAGAATTATATCTTTTCCTTGTTTTTTTTCTATCTTCTCTTAATATATTATCTTCCTCTTTCCTTATCCAAAACGAGCTGAAACCGTTCCGAAACTTCCAATAATCCTAGCACGACTTTATACATATGCCCTAATTTCCAAATATCAACGACGCAAACTTTCCTTTTTCCCAGACTTAAGCTAAGTATACTATATCGCGACAGATTATGAAAATATGCCCCGACAACAGCCTCCTCGAGAGCCTTCAAGAGTGCCAAAGTCTTCTGGAAGTAGTGCAAAAAGGTCTATCCAATTACCTGGAAGTGAAACGAAAAATTTTCCCACGATTCTACTTCCTTAGCGACGACGAACTTCTGGAGATACTTGCCCAAGCGAAGAAAGTACAAGCGGTGCAGCCGCATCTCAGAAAGTGTTTCGAGAACATTCAAGAAGTAAGATTCGAAGAGGATCTGCAGATCACCCGAATGTACTCTGCCGAGAGAGAGGAAGTGCTGCTTCATCCACCGATGTATCCAGTGAGAAGCGTCGAATATTGGCTGGGTGACTTGGAGACTGTGATGCGAAACACTATTAGGACAATTATCGAGAAAGCTCTATCGGTTGTCGAAGAGATTCCAAAGAAAACATGGGTGTACATGTGGCCGGGACAGGTGACCCTTTGCTGTGGTCAAACATATTGGACTGCACAAGTAGAAAATGGAATCCGTACGAAAACGCTCTCCAACTATTACCAAGAGTTGCTGGGATATGTAAGATATAGTTCTGTGAACCGATATAACATGATCATAAATTAAAGCATTGCGTAATCAAATCAGTTGATCTAGCCGTATTCTTTGTGTCTTACAGAATTTTCTTAGATACCTTGGAATCTTTCTTATGAGGCGACATTTAAATTTTTTAATTATAATCTTCAAAAAATTTTATTCCCTTTACTATTGATATCTACGTAATTTACACGAACTTTTGAAATAGAACTTCCCTCTCGTAATTTCTATCGTTCAATCTGGATGAAAGAAACTTTCTTTGTTAAGTACATTCACAAATTTTACTCTTTCGAATCTCCTAACACTGATATTATAGCATATCTTCTGAAATTTGAGCAAAAGAAAACTATACGATAAATTGGGAGTATACAGCGTGTAGTCTGCCGTTCATTTTATGAAAACTATATTATGAAAGCTGAACTTAAAAAAATTGAAGAACAAGAAATATAAAAATAAATAGAATCCTTTTCAATTCAACGCGTTTGAAATCGGGTTTTAATCGACGTTTCCAATCGTACATCGGAGAGAAATAAAGTTTTTTTCTTTTCACGTTTTCAGGTATCGATGTATCCAAGATATGTTATTACATCCCAAAATGTTTCACGTTACAAAAAGTTTTTTTCATCGTGTTTCATCAAAACACAGAAATTCGGATTTTTATTCATCTTGATCGTGTTGATTAACTTATCGTACAGATGGACGATTTACGTGAATTAGTGCGAGGTCCACAAACCGAAATTCAGAGGCTAACGTTGGAGGCAGTAATTACTATTGAGGTGCACGCGCGCGACGTGCTGTACAAGTTGTTGCAAGAAAAAGTATCGAACGTAAACGATTTTGACTGGATCTCACAGCTACGGTATTACTGGATGAATGATGACTTGAAAGTGCGTGCTGTGAATGCAGAATTTCCGTATGGGTACGTCGCTCCAATATGTTTTGTGTTTGAAATATTTTCAATTTTCTTCCTCTTTCTTTCTCGCTCTCGCAAAGCAAATACAATTCTCGGAAATATAAGATACGATTTTCTGAAATTTTTGAATTATGTTTCTGTTGCATTGATTTTTCATGAAAGCTGTGCCATATGGTTCGATTTTATAACGACGTGGCGATGGTATATCACGGTTGATTACTTAAATCTTTATTTATTATATTTACATTGGTATTTATTAGTGCCATGCTATTTATTAAATACAATCAATTTATTACAGCAGAAAATGTAATAAAAAAGAAAGAAGAACTTATTTTAAACATTTTATGAATTTCACTCTGTTAATTATATTTAAATAGACTATGCTTATATTTCCTTTTAAATTTAAGGCAGTATGTAAACTCTCTGTTATCTCAAATTGTAATTAATAGACTATAGATTTTTATGCATTTATGGGAAATTTATGGATACAAGGAAACAGACAAAAGTATATAAAATATCGAATATTTGGTAGCATAAATAACCGTGTTGTTTATGAAAATAAAATAAAATGAAAATATGAAGTTTTGCGTAAAGATCTACAATCGAATAATTTTTGCTGTTTATCGAAGATACGAATATTTGGGAAATACCGGAAGACTCGTTATCACCCCTTTGACTGATCGATGCTATTTGACATTAACTGGAGCTTTACATTTGAAATTCGGTGGTGCACCGGCTGGTCCCGCAGGCACTGGTAAAACGGAAACCACAAAGGACCTCGCCAAAGCATTCGCCATACAATGCGTCGTATTTAATTGTTCCGATCAGTTGGATTTTATGTCGATGGGGAAATTCTTCAAAGGTCTTGCTAGGTAATCTTTTAACGATCCTTGATTTACCTTCTCAGTTTTTCAGAATTCTCTGCCCATTTTGTTATATTGATTTTCGTGTCGTCCAGTCTCTCACGACTGTTGTTTCGTCTATGCGTGTTTGAAATACAGACGTTTGTGCTCGACGATAATATTTCCATATTGTTGTCAAGAATTTATTGTTATTGAATTTATTTTAGTTGGAAGTATATTTAAGGCTAAGGTCGAAATTTAAATCTCTCCTTTTCTCGTAGTATAATTTAATTAAATTCCAGCGGGAACGTAGCTTCCTTCTGTTTTCCTAAAATATGAATTCACAAAAATTATATGTTCATTTTTATTCCGCTCATGTAGTTGACAATACGATTTTTATTATACTCGAGTATATCATTGTTACTAGTCAGTTGATTTTAATTAGCATTTTAATGTTTTACCTTGATAATAATCTCCTCAGTGCAGGTGCATGGGCATGTTTTGATGAGTTCAATAGAATAGATATCGAGGTATTGTCTGTGATTGCTCAACAAATTATGACAATCCAGCAAGCACAGCAAATGCGGGTGGACAAGTGAGTTTAAACTATAATTAATATATTTCAATTAATTTCATTTAATACAACTTTCAATAGATGATTTGCAAATATAGCTTTTATTCTACATACATATATCGTGTTATGTCATGTTACTTCAGTGTTATAACAGATAATCATATTTTTTTCAGATTCATCTTCGAAGCAGATGAAATTGTGCTGAAGCCATCCTGCGCGGTGTTCATCACTATGAATCCCGGTTACGCAGGTCGAACTGAATTACCAGACAACTTGAAAGCCTTGTTCCGTCCTGTAGCTATGATGGTGCCAGATTACGCACTAATCGCTGAAATTTCATTATTCTCGTACGGTTTCACCGAGGCGAAAAGCTTAGCTGGGAAAATAACGACAACGTTTAAATTAAGCTCGGAACAATTAAGCACGCAGGTACAAGATTTGGAAAATGGTAATATTTAATATATTACCATTTGATTATTACAGATTATTACAAAATCGATTAATTTTTCTTTTTCAATTTCGGTGCTAACTATACTTGATTATACTATTGACGTATTTTATTAATTTCTCTACCTTTTCACCCTATCTGTATCAAAATGTTGTACACGTATTTTATTAATATCTCTACCTTTTCATCCTATCTGTATCGAAAAGTTAATTGCTTCAAAAATTAGCTGCACGGTTCAAATTTATTCGATCTAAAAAGGAAAAAAACATTTAAATTCACGACAACTTTCTACGTAACCATTCTGAATGCGTCGTATTTTTTAATTTAAAGGATCATTATGACTTTGGAATGCGTGCGGTGAAAACGGTGATAGCTGTGGCAGGAAACCTGAAACGGGAACAAAAGGATTTAAATGAACAACAGATTTGCTTACTTGCTTTGAGAGACGTGAACGTTCCAAAATTTTTAAAGGATGACCTGACATTGTTTAATGGTAATTCACTAGGAATCTTTTTTTCAAAATTGTTCGACGTATTTTTCAAAAGTACTCGAATTCGTTCTTGATACGATGATTCCAAAGAAAGTCAATCACTGCAATTACAAATTTCAAGGTTACCATATTTCTTTCGCTTGATTAGGTATCGTATCTGATTTATTTCCACGTTTGGAAGAGAAATACGTGGACCACGGAATTTTGGAAACAGAGATTCGTGCGGCCATTGTGAAAAACAACCTAGAAGAAGTTGATGGTACGTTAACTGTATGTTTAATTACAATTTTAAATCGTTATGGTCCGTATTTTGCGTCTATAATTATTGAAAATTCTTTTCATCTTTTATTAATTACCACATTATGTTCCATTGATATTAATTACCTGCATTTGTTTAACCGTATTAATTATTATTATAATTTTCTATTAATTAATTACATTTATTTAATATTATTAATTATTATTATGTTCCCTTGATTTCAAAACTTGGGAGGAATAAGAAATTAACTAAATAAAGATATGATAAATAAAGATTTTACTATTAAAATTTATTTATTCTACTGTTAATACGTGTAATATTCTATCATCAAAATGTATTTAAATTCTAAAACAAAACTAATTTGATAATCGAAGATTGAATTAAATGAGAAGTTAGTATTAAAATTTTCTATAATTATTCCAATTTTTATAGCGTAGAATTCTCCTTATTCATGATATAGCAGATATGTAACATCCATGAACTGAAAACATAAATATTCGTTTCGATATACCTATACATACATGCGCAGTGTAAATGTAATTTTGTGCGTTTATATATCCGTAAATTTCTTCTTACGATAATGCATAACGACTGATTTCTCATTATTTATTCCTCACCATAAATTTCATTGTGAGAGATCATTCTTCTTCAGGCTGAGTAATGCAGCGTAAAAGCAATGTATGTTGTTGCATTCTAAATAAAATTGCATGCAAACATTATATTGTTCGATATTGAAAAACAGTAAATTCTTGCGCGCTGAAATAAATAAATTTTCAACTTTGAATTTGTCCTGTATTTGAATAATAAAAGATAATACGCACATTGTGGTTTAAAGATCTTAGGATATTTTTTTCTTTTTAATATCTGGTATTTATCGTAGATAATCAGATTTTTTATTATTATTTGTTATTTATATATCATTATTATTATTTTTTATTATTAATACTTTACAAATTTTTTATTTCACTTTTTATTCTTTCAATGTCGAAACAAGTGCATCATTTACTTATCCTAAAACTTTTATACCGACGTGCATATAAATATCTCTCTGTATCATATAAATATAAAAATTTACATACTCTACTTTTGTTAGCATGAAAGTGTTGAAAGTTTTACGTGAAATCGGTAGATGAATACGGAGAATTTTATCGCGGCCTAATTTGAAGAAATCCGGAAAATAGAATAAATAAAACTGCTGGAATAAAAGATGGGAGCCAGTTCAATTTTTTGAAATAGCTGTAAGCTATAAGCTACTTATGGGATTACTAGATAGAAAAGAAATCGGACTATCGTGAAACGAAAAATCCTATATTTACTATTTTTTGTTGCTCATAAACATTCCACTATTCACTGTGCGTCGTTAAATATCTTTTATGAAACATTTTATGTTTCATAAAAGAATTGTAAAACTCTAATAACAATCCAGACGTTATATTTTCAAAAATTTATAGGACTTACATTCTTGAAAATTAAACGAAAAGCTCTCGAAATTAGCAGAAAATTACGAAGCTCTGAAATCACGGTGAAATCGCAGAGCTTTATTTTTCGTTCACTTTAAAATTTAAATTTTAAGTTTAAATATCAGAAATACAGACAATACATTTTCGCACGATAATTTAATGAATCTCTTAGCAGAGCGTTTGATTCGTTAAGTGGAATTTTATTTGATCGAATAATTCGAAGTGTTTGAAGATGATGATTAAATTCCGCGATTCTGATTGCAGAGTTCGTGAAGAAAGTTATCCAATTATACGAAACGACTGTGGTTCGTCACGGACTAATGCTCGTTGGTCCAACTGGATCGGGGAAGACAAGGGTAAGTGCTTTTTCAAGTCTGAAAGAACTCTTCGAATAACTACTTAACTACAACAGTAATAGTTCTCGAATACGTGCTTGAATATTTCTATTTATAAAGATACTTTTCATTCTATTCACACGCTTTTTATACACCCATGTTACATTATTTGACCGTATTTATGAGGAATGTTACCGTGGAAATCTTTATTGGACCTAAAGAGTATTTCTTTACGCAGTTATAAATACATGCACACATATTTCTTTATATATATATTTCTCATTTCTCTCGCTAATCTCTAAATCAGTACATTCTTAATATCGAAAATTAGAGTTCTTTCTTTTAATTTAAATATTCTAAAAAACGTTCCGTCGTTTCTATTTCTATTATTCTAATCTACGTTCGAATTTATCAAATACAAAATTTCCAATCTCACTTTAGATAAGCGAATTCATCTCGAATCGAATTTTCAGAAACCTTTGTCGGAAACCTTTTTGTGTTAATTCCGTAACAATATGTTATTTTTAACTTTGCGACGTCTCTCAGCTAACAAAGGTAGAATTTTGTTTGCATAGGACAGCGTCACGATACGTGGGTATCGATATTTAAAGATATAGTTGGCGATATTTCCTGCGATGGAATAACTGCGACTCATGATTCCGTGTCGCATGATTTCCGCTGTGAATAAGATAATAAAACCTGATTGTGGAAAGTGCATTATCGTATATGCAGCTGGCGAAACAATATGCGAAAGACAGATTGATTGTTAGATTGATTTGCACGATCGATAAAATCGGTTTAATTGCTATTACACACGTGGAATAAACAAACGAGGTGTATTCGTTGAAAAGATCACGGCAGCCGGTGATTGATATTTTTGTTTCACGGTTTGTATTATAGTGGAGTAAATATCGTGACGTTTACAATCTTTTGCACGAGGGAAAGAACGAAATGACTCATTCTCGGTATTGCGAATATTTTTTCATCTTTTATCGTTCGTCGATAAATGTGATTAAAAATAGATCGAAATATTCCGCAAGCAAGTCGAAAAGTCACTTGCAAAAATTACGTAGCATTTCAAGTGAAAAATGATTTAATTTCCCCTTTTCCCTTTTTTTTCGATAACTTTTTCTTCAACATTTTTTCTTCGACATTTAATGCAATTTTAGATCTTCTGGAATTACATAATGCTACGGAATACAACACTGTGCGTATAAAAAGAAACTGTTTTTCTTTGTATCGATTGCACCAGATTTTCCCTCTTCGAGTGCGACCCACGAAACGTACATCTCTGATCCTTCTTTGAATTTATATCAAAGACCAAGGATTATTTCGGATTTGCTCGCGCTTTGTATTAATCTATCACGTATCCAACTTTCTTCAATAATAAACGTGGACGCGAAAATCAGTAGTTGCTGATTCCCTCTTGTTATTCCGTCGTCGTAAAAGTCTTTAAATATCGACAAGTTTTCAAATGTTCCTTGCTGAAGAAAGACAGGTCGATGAAAATTCTTCTTCTGTCGGCTGATAGTAATGATGACAATAGAAATAATACTGATAGCAATGATAAAAATAATATATTTGTTGACGAAGAAAAGACAGGTAGATGAAAATTC
>WIUT01007536.1:0-11767 GCA_010645135.1 Tetragonula clypearis
AATAGAGTGATTGAATAATTAATAATAAGAAATCGACACGGTATATCTTTTTGTAAGATATAAAACTATATATATATATATATATCTAAATTTTCGTACGTATCTTTAATTATTCTTTTATAGATACAAAACGATTCGATCGTTGCAACTGAAGTGGATGTAACACATGTAAAACCACTATTTATGTATTTATCTAGATAAGGTTATAATTGAATACGACAATCACCAAATTAAAATGGGGAAAAATGTTTCCCTTAGTCGTGAAAGGGTTGATTAAAAGACATCTGTGAAATTTCTATGAACGTGAAAATCATTGGTAAAAACGTACTTGAAAGAGATCGATTCGTTTCGAATTCGTTGTTTGCAGTCGTGAAACGTTCGTGTAAAGGAAAGCGTGGCGACATGATCCTGCCTCAATTGATTAACTCAACTTCCTTATCTGAGTCAATTGACACCCGGCCTGTCTGGCTGCCTGATCCTTAAGTAGACCCGGTCAGGTCAATTTCAAAGGTGACGGGGTTGCACGGAAAATTGAACCGAAAGAATGAAAATACAGAACGACCGGAGCGTTTGTTTGTTGGCTTGTTTTCGAAATATTTCGAGAAAGAGAGAGAGAAATATCATTCGAAATGAATGGCTGTGCCATTTTTGTGCATCAATATTTTCACACAGCCGCTGATATTTAAGGTATTTTCTTTTTCGCGTGCGTTGTCGTAACAACCATCCAATTTTAAGCCTCGGTCATGCTATTCAAATATACACGTCTCTGCGATTTATTCGGTTTATCCATTCCGCTCTGGCTAAACGTAACAACAATCTTTCACGTAATTTCGTAAACAGCTTTGCGACAAACCAGCGTCGAGAAACAAAAATCGAGCACCGAATGAACATACGTACGTAATTCAACGAACAAACCGAAAAGGTGGAAAACATTTCTCCAATATTTGCTGGATACTCGACAAATAATCGTCGTTTATGTAAACTAAAAGCGAAAGTTTACGTTCCGCTTAGAAGTTCAATTATCGAGATACATTTTTTTTGTTGGAACGTGGAACGCGAACGTTTCGAAACGTTTGGTACGCGCAATAGCGCTAAATTGGGAGTATTCGAAAATTTCCCAAGTAAAAAAAAAAAAAATATCTGTGACACTGTGACACACGCATCTCGAGGATACGGCAAATTTCACTTTCATCTCTATTATTATTATTTCATTTTTGTTCTGTTATTTATTTTATTTATTATTTATTTCATTTTATTATTTATCTGTATATCATTATTTTTATTATTTATTTTGTCACAGTTGCGCTCAAAGATGTAGAAGATTTCTTTATTTTATTATTTTAGTTATTATTTATTTTATTTTCTTTATTTATCGTTGACATCGTTGTTTCTATTATTTATTTCATTACAGCTGCGCTCGACGATGTAGCGGGAAAGGCGTAACTCGTAAAAAAAATCCAATGAAAAGCTCTCCCATTTAGAAACACTTTCGCGCAGCGGCCAATTAAGCGTGACAGTTTGAAGAAATCACAGGCTCGGGTCTCCCTCCACCCCTCCCCTCCCCCAACCCCCCCGCCGATCATAATTTCGATCGCGTGTACTTCCGATCACGCGCCTTGTTATCGAACACCGTTTATTTCCCCCGGTCGTTCCACGAATCAAATTCATAGGGCACCTAATAGGGCCCTTGACCTTGGTTTTCTAAGCACGTGAGAATGCCACTTATTGCCAGGAGTAAAAAAAAGCTCTCCTGCTCCTCCTCCAAAAAAAAAAAGAAAAGAAAAAAGGAAAAAGAAATAAAGAGAAGAAAGAAACACAGAAGAGTTGGTTGTGTACACCAATGAGGGCTCCCGTTTTCTCTCTCTCTCTCTCTCTCTCTCTCTAATCGCTAAACTAGCACTTATAACGAGCACAGTGGCCCCACTATGTAACCAAGACGGAGTTATCCGACGAATATCGGACCTCGGTCTCGGCCGCTGCACCAGCCGATTCTTGTAATAAAATAAATGGAACTTCCGCCGTGAGTGTGCTGGAAGAACGCTGGAGAAATGAAATGTGAACCGTCGATCCTAGGACGCAATAGGGATCAGTGTTTCTTTGTGTCGGGAAGCACGAGGTCTTTCATAGCGCTCGGCCTCATAGAGTTTCATGATTTTTCACCGATGAAAATCCGGACCGGCGGCCCGCCGACCGATTAACTCGCGCCGCCATTTTTCGTCGCGAACGTATCCAACTCTGAAACGAACGAACGAAATAGTCGATGTGTGTTCTCGTACATACAGAGAGAGAGAGAGAGAGAGAGACATAACCGAGTTATTAAAATAATATACCTGACTGCGCAGTTCTTTTCTCGTAGTTTCAAAATGTTCCCCCCTGCACAGAGCGGCGCAATTTTGTTTGCAAGAAAATTGCGAATCTGTCGGCTGAAATTGAAATTTCAGCGAAAGCCAAATACACTTGTAATTTGCAGATTTCGAAATGTATTTCCGGAGAGATAAAAATGAAGAAACGGAAAAATGTATGTACGTGTTACTTGAAAAGAAAGAAAAAGAAAGGAAAACTGTACGCAGCGAGAAACAGACTGACAAAGTATGACGAAAATGTTTCCGTCTGATCTTTTAGACATTGTATTTGCTTGAATTCCTTTTTACATATCGTATGAGAACGATAATCTTGCTGGGAAATTTCTTGCAATTGAAAACGCTGTGAAAAAAGAATAATCCTCGCACGAAGATGTTGGAGAAATAATTCTCCTCGAAAGGGCTCGAGATGCTGACTTGCATAAACTTGCCATTTCGCTCGATATCATTTCGCAACGGCGAAGAATGAAATTTTCAACTAGCCACTTTCTCCAACAGGAGTTTGCTGTTTCGTGTTCTTCTCTTTCGCGTGGAAACTGTGCGCGTTATTGAAATCAGTAAAATTATTGATTTTACAAAAAAAGAAGAAAAAAAAAAGAATTCACTTGGTCACAGTTTAATTCGACGTGTATCAACGAGTGCGCTCGACGAGTATGTCCGTCGTCTCTTCATTTTTGCACTTTTCAAAAACGGAGCGCTGCAAAAGTGCCTCGGCTTGAATAAGTTAAATAAATTTCCAACTTATCGTCGAGCCACGTGATATCGACGCACACGCGTTGGAGACATATTGCGCCATTTAGGCTAATCCTCGTTCACGAAGCGATCCGTTCTCGGTATTTCGTCACACAGCGTGGCAATTGATAGGAAGTCCACAGCCGGAAACGGAAAACGCAAAAAAGGATACGGCTGGGCGTAACCGCTGAGTCACGAGCCACGGTGATTTACGATTCGGGGAGGGGGAGAGAGGGGAGGGAACGATTTCCGCGCGAATCGTTTCTCGCTCGGCGATGTTCGCGAGCTGTGCAGCAGCGGCAATTTCGAATTGAAGACGACCGTTTCTCCAAGTGTTTCGCGTCGTCGATTATCAAGCTTAATCGATGATTAGTCCCGTTTTTACGTGTCGCTGCCGCGCCGAAGAAAACCTTAGATTTTGATCCTTCGAGCGTGGAACGCTGAATCAGGCATCGATTTGATAAACGGACGAAGAAAAATAACGAGAAACGTCGTGAGAGATAAATGGATGGATGGAGAATATGACAGAAGAGACGTAATTGCGCACGAACGGATGTGTTCACTTCGGATCGAAAGATCGAAAGATCGCGAGTGGATTTTCGTCGATTTTGCTGACTTTATCTGGTCGCTTTGTATTATTAAAGACGTGATAGCAAGAATTCTGATTGTGGGCGAGTTCGACTAAAAGGGACTATTTACAAATTATTTATCAATAATTTAATTAACATAATATATCATTTTAACAGATCAGCGGTTTAAATTTAGAATTCAAATTGAATTATACCATCATATAATAAATAGCAATTCTTTTGATTCTCAAGTTAAATTTTGATAATATTAATAATTGTATTAAGAGTTGCTTCTTTAAACTTTTATTCGAACGAGAAACTTGAAGATGTATACAATATCGTAAAGGTCCAAATATATAAATGATTATTTCAGCCTTCTAAAGAAATATTTTATTCATGTTTGAATAAAATACTTTATTAAATAATTTTATTAAAAATATTTATATTTTTAATTTCTCCACTATCGTGATTAATTTACCCTGAATTGAACTTATAATAACATAAATACAATACACAGGTTAATTTTTCCCTTTTCAAGATCAAATGTTTATCCTATACGTTTCAATTGTTAGATGAATTTCAATAAACAATTATTCAATATTAATTTCTCAAATCATTCCCTTTCAAGTTTCGATATTTCCAGTTTAACTTATTACAGTAATATCAATCGAGGATTATAAATTAGTAAATTTAGTTTATCACCAATTTCAATTCGAAACTTTTTATTTTATTATATTTTATTATATAACGCGGTGGGAAACGAGGCAAACGCAAAAAGACCACGCCGATAACGTACAGTCTCTGTATTATCGAGTCGTGGAAAAGAGTTGAAAAGAGTCGCTCGATAATCTCTTCGAAGCAGTTTAACTTTCCAAAACTGGTACTGTCCTCCAAACTGGGGAGGAATGAGCAAACTCACTATCAAACCCCCCCCTCCCCCCAAAAGATAAATTCTCCGCGATTTTGCAGCTCGATGGCACCACGCAAACCTAACCTTAAACCATAAGGAAATAGCTGGAAGTATTACGTCGGGCATAACGAACGTTCCAACGGCGTCTTAATTCCAACGATGCGCCGATGGAACGTCCCGCCAGTCGAGTCTTATCGAAACCACGAAGACCATCGACGACTAATCGATTAATTAGCGCCCATAATTGACCCGAATCCCTGTCACCGATGATCGGGTGAGCGTACCACGTTGGTCGACCAACGTTTATCTATACAACGTAGATCGTAAGTACTTAACGAATGGAATTTCAACTCGAAGACAGTCACGAAAGGACTATGTAAAAATTCACGAATTCTGCGACTCGAGAAACACCGATTGACAAAATCGATTGGTTGGAAAATAACTGCCAGCTACGAGATATCTCGTAGTAAGCGTATGTACCAAACTACCGACTAAAGGATATCTCGTAGTTTGCGCTACAAGTTTAGACTGATTACAATTGGTCAGGGAATATTTTTATTGCCGGTTGAGTTAGAAATTATTAGAAAGGATGAATGAAAATTTAATATATTATGATATATTGCGGCGGGCAGCACAGGAATCTTATTCAGTGGCGCCAGCTACGAGTTATCTCGTAGTGTTTTTTTCTTTCTTCAATAAAAATTACTGTAAATGCCATTTCAATACTAAGTCTGTAACTTAGTGTTATTATATATTTCGGAAAATTTCATGTTCTCTTTGAAATGAAATTTTGCCTACCAGGGCAAGACGCTCGAAATTTTCCTGGCAGTCAATGGGGTAAAGACAAGGCAAGAAAAGAAGAAGAAACGCAGGAGAAAGGGAAAACTATGATATCTATATGTAGAAACTATATGTAGAATCTATATCTCGAAACAAGCGGCATTTTCGGCAAAGGCACAGTTTTATTCGCATCGTTTGGCCCATTATTGGTTTACATTACAACGGATCCACCATTATATCTCCGGAGATTCAAACGATACTCGTTTACTTCTTCCGGCTGAATAATTGGATAAAACCACAGCAGTCAGGCTGTTATCAAGTGAACCAGTTCCAAATGAACGATCGAATACAGTAGGATCCTCGTACAACGCTGACTGAAAATCAGTTGCCGAGAAAGACTCATCCCTGATGTGAAAATCTGCGCGTCTTTCGAATTGATTCGAAGCACAGTTTTGTGATAACGAGGGTTTGTTCGAAGCGCGTATTGTGCACCAGTTATTTCTGTGCAGAATCATTTCGAAAAGTAATTCATTTCAATTACAAAGTAGGTATTGTAAAGCAATCTTTTTTTCATTACATCTAACGCCAGAAATAAGAAACAATATTTTCCAGCCGCGACTCCAAAGATCTCCAGAGAAGATAACGTAGTATCGAAATTATTATAATGCGTAGTTATATTTTTAGTTACTTTTAATGGATGGCCTGTTTGCTGGAGATCTATTGCTATTCAACTGTCTTATCAAAACTTACCACGAAGATGACAAGAAATTATTAGTTACCATATATATATAACAGTTGTTGAGAAATTAATATACAATCGTCGTTCATCCGTTATATTCTGTATTATGTAAATGTTAAAATAAAATACAAAATTACCTTTGTACTACGGTGACTTTATCACTTATCGATCATCGTATCTACAGATGCGTGAAAGTATGAATGTGACGTGAGAAGCACAGCTCGTTGGAATCGAGCGCTTTTCTTTTTGAAAAAGAAGAAAGTCGTGCGAGTGAAATAAAAAAAAAAAAAAAAAAAACAGAGTCAGGGCATTGTCGTGAAAGAGCGTTGAATGAGTGTGATCAAAAAGATTGATCATTCGTGTTGATACAAAAGAATTAATTGTGTCGTTTGAATTTATTCGAATTATTGTCGTCTGTCTTGTGTTTATTATTCGTTGCTTTGTCTCCGTTTCCTTTTATTATTCAATATAATAAACATCAATTTAAATCATATCGCTGGAAGGGAAATTAGAAATTCTTGAAATCTGGCGACAAGTTAACATCCATTTGCAAGAAATTCAACCAGAAATGAATCAACTATTTCGCGCGATTAGGAAAATCATGGAAGTATAATAACTTTTATCAACGAAAACAGAAAGTTGCAGTAGGAAGAATATTGAATTGGATACTTATTTAACAAGACAGAAAGCACAAAGCGCTTTTCTGTCACATTGAAGGGAAAAAGAACTATTTATTTAGTTATAGTTTCTCGCGCTCTTGGATTCGTGTGATACTGTTACGATTACGGTCGGCGGTGAAGTATTATCGTTCTGACATTTTCTCGTCTGGCAAATTCAGTCACGCTGTTAGGCGAACATCTGTCGGAAGGGGTGGCGAGGAGAAACAGCCCCGCGGACGGAAGTTTTTTCGAGCCGTAAAGCCTCGTTGATCCACTTTTGAGCCTCGTAGCGTGAACACCACCGCCAAGGAATAAGAATCTCAAGGCTAAGTGGATCGAGGAAAATTCGCGGAAATTTTCTGGGTCGGCTACCTCATAAATGAGATTCCGCAATTAGCCTTGTCGGACGATCGAACGCCGCGATTTCATTAACGCAACATCTACGCCGATACGGGCGATTATTGGCTTGCAGACGTCGACTTGATCAGGCGAGTGCTCGCCGTGTGCTCGGCGCTTCCGCTTGTTGCAAAAGCCAAAATTAATTATATATCGTCTGTAAGTTTTTTTTTTCTTTTCTTCTTTAGTGAAATCACGACGAACGCCAGTCGTTCGTTCTCCGAAAATGAAAATCTCTTTGTCGAAAAATAAAGAGAAAAGAAAAGAAAAAATTCCGCTGCCAAAGTCAAAGATTGTGCCGATTTGAGCGTGTCACGGCGCGAGAATATCCCTTTTGCGCTTCTGCGGTATAAAGGAAATTAGTTGTTTCAATAATTAACTCTGGCCAGCCGGTGGGGCGATCAAAGGAAAACAATATCGGGTCTATGTGTCCACACACACACACGCGCGCGCGCACACACACACACACACACAGAGGCTTCATCATCGTGTCCGACGCCTTTTACATTGCGTATTCGTCGTTGATTGCGTCCACATCCTGTTATTCTCCCGTTCTCAACCCTTTGAAGGGTCAGCGCTTTGAGGCCGAGCGCCGGATCGTCGCCGATATGCGAATATTTTGCACGCTGCGATGAAGTTTTCCCGCGTTTATCGGCGCGCGGCCGATTAAGAACGGAAACAACCCGGTGCTCGATTTTTTCCCATTTCTTTCCCGGCAGCTAGGGTGCAGAAAACGCACAGATGCGTCGTTTGGTCGCCAACGCGCTCAAAATGCAAATTACACGTGGAAAATTGAGTTTCGAGCGCGAAAAAGAAAGAAAAAAAAAACACTGATTATTGAGTTAATTAAACGGTCTATTACGCCGGCCAGCGGCTCGCTGTTTCAACGTGCTAATGAATTAAATGGCCGGCCACTTGCGCTACAAATTAAGAGGAATTTATTTTTAACGTCCCCTCACCCCGGCCAAGTTTCGCGTCGAAATATTTCGCTTGGTTCTCGTGACAAGTCACAAAGTTCGTTGTACGTGCGATTTCAATAATTTCAGTATAATCAATGTTTGAGTTATTACTTGTTTTTTAACAATCATTCAACGATTTACGATTACTTTTGAAAGATTTATGGTCCAAAATCGAACACGAATCGCCCTCATTTTCAATCGCGTTACATTGAAATTCTCTCTCCTTCTTTAAACAAAATCACGTACTTCTACTTTTAACTTCGATTTTGTGAGTCCAATAAATCATAAGCTACTGTAAAACATTCACATATCACCTGGTTTAATAATTGTAATATTACGAACGATTTGTAATATTTTTTTAGCAATTGTTCCAAGGCCCAACAAAATCGTTTTCATTTTGAATTAACGTTACATTGGAGTTCACTCGTTTGAATGAAATTGTGTGTCGCCATTTCTATGCGAAACAAATTCAATGTGTGATTCCAGCGAACCACAGTATCATCAGTATTCGTTTGTTATTAATTATCGAACGATTTATAACACTACCACGGGTTGTCGATCATTTTTAAAAGAGTTACGTTTCAAGACTCAGCAAATCATTTTCATTTTCAACTACGTCACATTGAAATTCTCTCGTTTAAATAAAATTGTGTAAAATTATACACTGTTATTAATAATCGTTTATAACACTTCCTCAGATTATTAATTACTTTTTAAAAGAAATATATTTTAAGATAGCAGCGAATCATTTTTGTTTTCAACTACGTCACGTTGAAATTCTCTCGTTTAAATAAAATTGTGTAAAATTATACACTGTTATTAATAATCGTTTACAACACTTTCTCAGATTATTAATTACTTTTTAAAAGAAATATATTTTAAGATAGCAGCGAATCATTTTTGTTTTCAACTACGTTACATTGAAATTCTCTCGTTTAAATAAAATTGTGTATTTTTTCCACTTCTAACTTCAACTGTGATTCGAATAAACCAGTATTTATACATTGTTATTAATAATCGAATCGTTTATAACACTTCTTCAGATTATTAACTACTTTTTAAAAGAAATATATTTTAAGATAGCAGCGAATCATTTTCTTTTTCAATTACATCACGTTGAAATTCTCTCGTTTAAACGGAATCGTGTATTTCTATTTTGAAGACTTTTTGCTTTTGCAAAGTTCCCTGCAATAATTAATTAATAACAATCGTTAAACTAAAAAATCTGTTAATAGTGATGGTAATTAGTAGTAATTTTAATAGTATTGAAAATTACTATATTAGTGATAATTTTAATTATTAGTAATTTTAATCCTTAAAAATTACTATATCGCTATTAGTGATAATTTTAATTAGTAGTAATTTTAACCCTTAAAAATTACTATATCACTATTAGTGATAATTTCAATTATTAGTAATTTTAACCCTTAAAAATTACTATATCACTATTAGTGATAATTTTAATTAGTAGTAATTTTAACCCTTGCAACGTTGTTGCGCGTTCACTCGGTATTTATTTTGAGGTGAGTTCACAACGGTGGCATTTAACGTTCCTCATTTATCATTAATTTACCGTCAATTTTTATTTATTATTACATAATTCATTTCTCATAACTCTTTAAAGCGCGATAATTTTTAAAAGCAATTTCCAAATTTGTATTGTTACATCCAGCGTGGCGTACGAGTTCAAAGGGTTTAGTGGTATTGAAATTACTATACTAGTGGTAATAGCAAAAGCTACCTGAATCGTTACAATGGAGAAACGAAAATACGTGGCCCAACGTTTAACGGCCCGATGATCATCGACTTGGTTTTGCCTTCCTCGTGGCAATATCGCGAAACGTCAGAAAGCGTCAGAAGACGACGATGGGCGTTCACGTCGATACACGCTCGTTCCTCTCGTCGATGTGGCACCCTCTCGTCGTTTATAGTTCATTTCCACGAAACGGAAGGGGTTAGAGGTGAACAGAAAAGAATGCGTTAATTGCCCAAGGGACGAGAAACACCCGACGATCTTTCGACGCGTTTCGCGACAAAATACGTACCGTGCAAAATGAGAAAACGCGCGGGGGAGAAACAAAAGGGCGGGATCTCCTTGTAATGGGCGAGCTCTCTTCGCTCTCTGCCAAGGACCCCGAACGAACCGAGGCGGCTTTCACGAACTCGAGGACCAGCGACCCTTTACGCTCCATCGACGCCATATGGCGTGGGCCAACTTTTATAATGCTCGCGTCGCGCGACCCGGCCATGTAAAACTGTTCGAAAGACCGATGCTGCACACGCGTGCCCGATCTCCAAGGTCTCGTAACGTTTCCTCGATCCCTCTATCGTTTTCGTCCTCTTCCCACTCGTCTGATCAACCATCTGCTTCTACTCACGCGTAGACGTGGCGAGACAGGTTGCAATCGTTCTACAATACGAAGAAATGCTTTCTCTGCTTTCCCAAAGTGTTTTCTCAGTCGTTTCGTATGAAATCTTTCGTATAAAAAATTTGTACGAATTTCGCAGCCACATTCGCGATCCACGTGTTCGTCGAAGTATTAATGGATTTGAGTCGAGCAATTGAAATATTGAAGAGGGTGGAGCAAGCGCACAATGTAACCTACCCACACTGTCAATTATTCCGTAACTAATACCGAATGTCCATCGATATTTTCATTCACACGCGATGCGTAAGTGTTCGCCGAAACGGCTGATAAAACGGCTCGCGCGGTTTCTCATGCGGCTCACGCAGTTTTCCCCCCTCCGGAGGAAAAAACAATAATTCCCACCCTCTCTCTCTCTCTCGCAGTCTATTTAGAGCGAACACGGGACGGGACACGAGCGAAACAACGTTGTTATGGAAATTTCTCGCCAGTTGCGTGTGAGTGTACGCGTCTCGTTCCGCCGGAAAAGCGGAAAAATCAAGGCTGAATGAGTTGCTTGAGAGTTATTCAGAGCTATTCGCCCGTGTATTTCGGTCGACGGAATTTATTTATATATATATATATATATATATACATATATATACACGCGCGGGGTCGTCGCACCGGCACGCAGCTTCTAAATAAATATAGTAGACGTTGTATTTGCAAGACGCGGTTGCGAGCTCGCTTGGCGCGGCGCGATAACGCCTATCACCGACGTAATTAGAATGAAGGATTGTGCCCGCCGCCTGCTCGTCGAGCAGATAAATCGTAAAAATTAGATTCTCTCTCTCTCTCTCTCTCTCTCTCTCAGCTGTTGAAAAACTACATCGCGCGACGAGGATCTTTAATACTCTGCTCTCGGAATACTTTCAAAAGGATCCGACGCACTTATCGAACCGCTCGATACCGACCCTTTCACGAATTCCCCTAAAAATCGGTAAAAAGCATGCAACAACGATAGACTCTTTCAGAAAGAGAAACGAGTTCCTTGTCCAATATTTTATAATACGTGGGCTGTTGCTCGATACCTCGCCGATACCTTCGTTCGATTCTTCTGCGCGTGCATTTTACGAGCAAGTTCAACACATTTTGTTGACCGCCGCAGCTATCTCATGTCGCCGATTATTATTATTATATATATATATTTGGTAATTGAGCTCGATAGTGAAACGATCTAAATAAACTTCAATATACTTTATTTGTATGAGAATGAATTTAAATAAAACTTTGTATATCTCTTATATATATATATATA
>WIUT01007537.1:0-11767 GCA_010645135.1 Tetragonula clypearis
ATGAAAAATAATAGAAGAAGTAAGGCTAATAGAATCTTCTGCCAAAATCATATCACGTGCATTTTGTGCGACCTCAAGAAAAAGGTATTTCTGCGAATACACAAGTGTATTCCCTACTACAGCCTAGACATCGCGCATCGCGTGTAGCACATCTCTGTTTCTTGTTCGCAGAAACTCAAACGAGGACGTCGAAACTGGAACGTGAAGCAAACGCGCGGCGAGAATCGGCCGGCACAGAAAAAAAAGTCCATCTACGCGGCTTTTGTCGACTGTTGGAAATTGAACGAGGATCTCGTCCCGTCCGCGATCTAGGAACGCGGATTAATTATCTAAATTTACCGCGTTTTACGTCGGTGTCTCGGACGTGACGGCGCGCGTCTTCGTTTACCACATGTCAACGATTTATTTTTGTAGCGAGCCCGCGGCTCTACCGGCCCCCGTCGTAATTGCAACTAGCTAGTTCTCTACGTTCGACCTTGTTTTTCCAAGCTAACGAGCTTAATTCGTGACAGACGGACAGAGAAACGGCAGGAAAAGAGAGAAACGACGCCCACGCGTTTTCGTGCTCGCGTTCAGAGAGGCTCCCAGAGAAAATATGGGACCTGTACGACGATTTTTCCGAGAATCACGATCCCAAGCGACCCCGCCAACGAAATTGAATCGGGCAAAGCTTTAGGGACGAGTCGCGAAGCCAGGCAGATTCGGCTGGTTATACGTGGCGTAACTGTAAATCCGTCTCACGGTGGTGAGATAGATGCAACCGAGCACGACGTGTACTCGACGTCGTACTCTGTTGTCGCACACCTTTCTCCTGCAAGGAGACCGCGACAGCTGGAAGCAGGATCGGGCTCTCACTCCCCCTCGGCTGCCCCCGGCCAATTAATTCCCTATTACCGCATTGCTAGTCCGTAAATCACGAAGGATAATTGCCAACCGGTAATTTCACCGCTGCTCAGTTACGTTCCGGGATAATGGATACGTCGTGAAGCCTTTCGATGGCAACGACTCCGTCACGGCTCTCTCGATCTTGCCGATCGATTGGCCACCCCCTTTTTTAGTACCGTTTCGTCGCCGATCCCGTTCTTCCATCATGTTATTCCGTCGAGTTTTTCGTTTAACGCTTTTAACCGCGCTATTGCGAATTCAATCCTTTTTTCACTGGTCTAGAACGAACGAACGAACGAAGAAGGCTCGGTAGAATTTCGAAATTCTGAACGAACGTTCGCTTCGCTGCGAAATTAAAAATATCAAACTCCGTGCTACTAAAATAATCGAGTAATTGTTAGGTCATCCCGTAAGTTCGTCTGACAAGGGAAACGTGCCGGAGTGTTAATCACCGATTTCGATGAAATTTGGCTTTCAAAGGAAATATTTGACCCGTATCTTTTTTTTTTTTTATAGATAATCGTCGATGTCGAAGGGATGAAAACCATCCTCAAGGTTGAGAGTGTGGAACATATTTTGTCAAGTAATTATCGGAGATTATTGGAGATTTTTTTTTTTTTTATTGGAGAAATTATTTTTTTTCATGTATGTAAATTGATGAAATTAGTGTTAGTTTTTTAAACAACGAATATGATTCAAAACTTGGTGAATTTCGGCTCGAGAAATGTCAAAATAATTCTAAATATTCCGATGTCAACTGTGCACTGACGTTTGAAGAAAAAATGGAAATGAAAATATGAGTGTCACGATATCGTTCCTTGCTCAAAGAACATTTGGTAACCGGAGATGAAAAGTGAACGATGCTGAAAGAAAATGAACTTGAACCATGAGAGAGGGACAAGCTCAACAGTGTGTTAAAAAGGTATACATATCCTTGCAAAGGTTTTTTTCTCTGTTTGGTAGAATTAGAAAGTAATTTTGTTTTTCGAGTTGCTCGAAATAAAATAATAAATTCAGACAAATACTGTGTCCCTAGCTGGATAAATTAAAAAAGAAGCAACGAAAGATTCACAGATTGGGAGAACGTGATCTCTCATCATGATGGCCAGGCCACGTGTGGCACAAAATATGCAAAAAAGATTACGTGAATTTGGTTTTATCACATCCACCTATCATATTCCCCAGAAATGACCTAGCCAACAAAAAAATATGACAAAATTGACGCTATGAGAAACAAAACCGTGAGAAATATTTTGATGAAAAACTAAAGAAATTTTATAGCGACGGCATTGTGTGTTTGCTGAAAAAGATAGTGTGATAGGTCGTAGATCGACAAGGTGGCTGCATATATTTTTTTTTTTATAGCTCACGTACTTACAGGTATATTTCAACCTTTTCAAAATCATGAAACATAACGATTCAAATTTTCGAAATATATAAAATGTAACGATGCTGTAATATTATGAAATACTGTAATCATACTACCTACTACTGAGATGACCGAAAACATATACCAAATTACAACGATCAAAAGTCGAAAGTCGAAACGCGATCGTCGAAATTTCATCGAATCGCTTCGTATCGCCCACCTCTTCGTGCTTCTGACAATCAGAGGGTGCGAGATGTTACGCGTCCCCTGTCCTTCCAGCTAATGGAACGGGATAATTATTCCGGACAAGCAACCCGATATATCCTGAGCTAGCGAGACTCGTCGATCGATAGAATGCATTAGACGATGCACGGCTAATTGAAAGGCGATGGGATTCATCGATCATTCGAGCGGATCGCGGACGAGTGTCAACAGACGTGGGAAACTCGAAGACTTTGACACGAAAGTGTGTCAGCGTTACGAACACGCCATGCTCGAGAACGAGCACCGATTTAAATCGCCATTTTAAATGCCTGTCCGACTGTTCGCGGAAGCTCGTTTCCTCCTCGCCTCTTATCGTCGATAAGGCGGCGACCAAGGTGAACTGACATTTTCACGCGAGAAAAGAGTGACACCGCGCGGTGAACTACTTAACATTGCGGTGTATTATTATTATTATTATTATGATTATGCGAGAAAAGATCTCGACGCTTACCTCCACGTGTGAGGCGAGAATCCTGAACACGTATCTCCGCACTGCAAGCAAGGTTGACCCTCCTCCACGTCCGTGATCAGGACACCCTGCGATCAAACAAGTATAAAAATACATTTCTCGTCCTCTGTTTCGCCGACGTGTATATTTTTTCAAGCATAACGAGATATCAATCCCGGCCCGATCTAATAATACGTTACGTCAGCACGCTTTTCACATACGCATCTTTCTTTTGCGTTCTACGTTTTTTCTTTTTTTTTCTTTTTTTTTCGCAATCAACGATCGAGTTTCTCCGATTCTGCGAGAAAAATAAATCGCAGAGAGGAGGGGAAGAAGAATGACATTTTTCTCATTTCGACTGCAGAAAGTCGTGTCAAGTGTACTCGTTCTGTGTCGTCCTCTGTACGTACAATCACGGTGATATTTATCATCCGTCTCGATGCAAAAGGTCTCGCCCGTTCTCAGATAAATAAACCGGCGATCAGATCGCGGAACATTAATTGCAAAATGGTGAAAGGTCCAGATCATCCTCGCGAATAGCAAATGTCAATCGCCGTGGGCGTCGTTCGACGATTCCTCTATTCGGCCAACGAATCCGACGCGGCGATCGAACACGCGGATACCGCGGATACCTCGCTCGCTCAGTCAGCGACTAATAAAAAAAAAAAAAAAAAAAAAAAAAAGTGACGGGAGAAAGAGAGAGCGGAGAGCGTGCTGAAGAAAAGTGCGTCATCCTTTCGCGCGATCGTGACGCGTTGGTAATTACGGTGCGAAGCGGGACAAGGTCGAAGTCGCGAGTCTACCCTGTCATTGGCAAAAGTTTGATCGTACAGCTCGTTGCCCGGTGGCAAATATATAATAACAAAGAATCCACGCGTTCCAAGAGAACTTCAAATTCCCGTCGGATTCGATCGAAGGAGCTTGCATTTCCAGAGAAACTCGCCTCTCTCCCAGTCGTTTCCTCCCGTCGTTTGAAGGGTCATTTTTTGGACACTATTGGCGAGGAGTAGCAGTATCCAAACGCGCGGCGAGCGGAGATAAAGGAAAGCAGCAAAGAGGATGGGAAAGCTCGTGGCGCGTTGGATGCGTTCAAGAACCTTCCGGACGGCATATATGGCCGGTGTCCGCCCACGTGGAACAGGTCGCGGCACTGGCATCGCCAAATATCGAGTAGACAAGCAACACGCCGCGGAAAATATGTGAGCCTCTAGCTGTCTATATATAGAGATGTTGAATAGTGATCCGCGAGCGAGCCTAATTAACATATTTTTCGTCTGCACTGACTCACGAGTGAAAGGACCCCCCTTCTTTTCTTTCATTTTTTTTCTTTTTCTTTTTCTTTCGCCCCTCCCTGGTGCTCGCCTGCTGCCAGCTGGTAATCAGCTGGAAACGCGCACACCTCGCCGCGTTTGACTTGCGCCAGCCGTGTTTCTTTCAAACATCAAATGCCGGACATTTTAATCCCGGAGCTCGCTCCGAGCCGATTCGAGTTCCCGTTGTTGAATCACACGAATGACGTTTACTTTCGAGGAGCGTAGAAAACGAGACTCTCTCTCTCTCTCTCTCTCTCTCTCTTTCTGTCTGTCTGTCTGTCTGTCTGTCTGTCTGTCTGTCTTGGCGATCGTGTCCAAGTCCCTCGTCAACGTCACGTGCACACTTTGTCGCGATTTTGTCGGCGCAGAGATCGCAGAACGCGATGCTCGTCGCGGTTCCATCGACTCGCGTCGTTCACGATCGTTTACGACGATCGTCGATCACACGGACAAAGGCTTGCCTTTTCTCGTACGCGGTGGCGGTTGCGAACACGCACGCGTCGAGAAGAGAAGAGAGTACGTGTCCTACACGCGGCGCGACCATTCCGTTTCGTAGGCGGTTCGCTGACATTTCCATGACGCGTTGGCCAACAGATGGTGGAATTACGCAAGAACGTTGAAAACTTGCGCCAAGCCGACTGTATGACGAACTGTTAACCCTCTCTCTTAATCCTAATATCCGATCGGACGGATAAATCGAACCGGGCGCGTGAAAAAAATTTTCAAACGGTACGGGATTTTGTGGCTTGGCCAGAGCGTTTCGACCAACTTTGACTCGCAAGCAGGGGGGGAGAGAAACCGAGCTCGAGTTCGCTCGAGAAAGTTCGCGTCTGACCGGTGTCTGCGCTCGATGAAAGAGCAAAACAGCCGAGCAACGAGTGGATTAATTAATTAAAGGATCAGCGAGCGTTGACTTGGGGATAAGTCAACACGGTGACACGTTTGCTTTCACCCTTTATCCGACATTCCGTTCGTCCGTTACTCCCCATAATGGCGACCACGGTGGCGACCATGGTCTGGAATCAGCTGGTTGCCAGATGGCAATACACGAAGTTCGTACGTACAACGCATCAGGGTTGGATTAGAATCAAAAAGTTTCACTGGTCAACTAGAGATTTAATGAAAACTTTCTACATTGCAACTCGTATCTGATAATTTTATAAAGATAAGTCTCACGATGATATTAATTACTCTCGTATTAATTACTTTCACTTGTTTTATACATGTCTGTTGTCGAGCTCTCTCGTGCAGCTTGGACGCGATAAAACTCGTGCGTACAAACTGGCTCGGTTGTGCCAGCAGAATAACCGCGTAGTTATCGCAGGCCGTGAACAAAAAGAAATCGCTGTAGAAAACGCCCGTTGGCAGGAGCGAGCCACCGGCTAACGACCGATCGGCAACGCGAGCAAGTCGCGTGAAACGCGGCGAGAAAACCTTTCGCACCTTTGCAACGATTCACCAACACACACACACACACACACACACACACACACACACTCGGCACGTGTATTTACGTGCACGATCACGACGTATCACGAGCGGCGTGTGTCGCCCGGGTGAAAATCGAGTGAAACGAAAATTCCACGCTGCGCGAGATGGCTGATTCGCGCCACGGTTCTCGTTCGAAACCGACTTCATCTCGTTCTCATCTTCTCCATCGATTTATGAATATAGCCTCCCGCTTCTGAACCATAAAGGACCGATCGAACGCAATTGACTCATGAAAATGCCATACCCCTTCGCGGTAGTTCCAGACTCTTCTCGAAGGTGTGGAAACGCCTCTTCCTGACGGTAGAAAGCCGTCTCGATCCTCCCCGCGGCTCGACCCTCTCTGTCGACGATCCTTCCGTTCCTCCTGCTTCTCCTCTTCCTCTTCGTCCTCCTCGTCGCTGTCCGCTTCGTCCTCCGCCTCGTAACGCCGTGTTCTCCTTGCCGCGTGCGTGTCCTGCAAAGGACGACGCCGACGTCTCCTCTCGACAGGCGTCTCCGGGGCGCTCGTTCGAATCCTGATGATCGTCGCACCGTTTCTCTCGTGCGTCGTCGACGTGCATCTGCTCTCCCGATCTCGCTCCCGATTCGGCTGCCCAGTTTCCAGTTTCGCGCGGCCGCGTCTCGAGCCGTCGATCCCCGTCGAGTTGCCAAATCCGAATCCGAATCCTCCTCCGTCCGAGTCGCGGACGAGTACCCGTGTTTCTGGCGACGGATCTCGATCGATCTCCGAACGGCCGTCCGGATTCGCGCGGTGCTTGCTGCTGTTCTCGCGGAAATATCTGGCGGCGAAGATCCGGTTGCTCTCGTGCCACGACTTGCTGTCGAATTCCGGCTCGCGGCCGTTGCTCGTGTCCTCGCGACACTCGATCCGCGGCTGCTCTCGTCTCGGCGGTGTCAACGGTCTCGAGTGTCTGTCCGATCGTTTCTCCACGAAGGTCTCCTCCTGGTTCTTACCCCTCGGAGACCTTCGCCTCTTGGACGAAAGGGGATCTCGTTCCTCGAACGAGCAGCCCATCTTTTCCGAATCGTGGTCCCGATCGTTCGGCGGACTCCTCGTTCGAGCCTCCTCGTCGCCTTGGCTCCGAAAGCAGACAACACCACTGCCGAACTCGACGTACCGTCCATTGGGCGAGTGTCTCCCTCTCGGCTCGGCCAAGTTTCGAGAGGACGCTTTGCTCGGATCGTCGTCCCGAACTTTGTACGCCTTTGTTGTAATCCTTCGATCCGCGTCGTCGTCGTCGTCGTCGTCGTCGTCGTCGTCGTTGTCACGATCTTTGCAAGAAATTCCGTCAAATTCGACCGTCTTTTCCTTGAAGGAGTTCCTTCGAGCCGAGTCGCCGGAACGATCTTTGAAGCCGACTTTCAGGCCGACGTCCGCCTCTTGATCCCTGCACGAGCCAGTCGAATCAAAGTCCTGCTCTTTAAAGGTGATTCTACTGACTCCGTCGGCGTGCCCCTTCAACGAACGTTTCCTCTCCTGTTCGGTGTCGTCGCGATTCCTCGGCAGAATTCTCCCGTAATCCGAATTCTGCTCCTTGAAGGAGTTCTTTCTCCCTAGATCGTAGCCTTGCTCCTTCGACGAACTCTTTCGCGAGACGTGCTTCGTGTCCCTTCCCCCAAAGTACTTCTTCTCCAGCGCGACCTCGCTCCTGAACGAGTTCTTTCTGCACGGGTCGTTCTCCTGGCTCTTGAGGGGCGTTTTTCTACTCAGGCTGGACTCTCTGTCTCGAGAGTGACTCCTCCTCGTGTCACCGGACACCTCGAACGAACTCTTTCTCGTCACCTGTCGATCGTGATCCTTCAACGAGTCCTTCCTTCCCAACTCAGCTGCCGAATCTTTCAACGAAACGCGCCTAGACGATTCCAGATCTCTTCTGGGCTCCGCGACAGCTCTCTCGTACCTCTGTATACGCACGTCGAAATCCTCCGGATTGCTGTCGTTCGCGTAGCTTCTTCTCCTTCGCGAAACCCCGAAGTCGTCCACTTCTCTGTTCGGTCGCCGGTGTTTCCTCTCCGTGAACGCGTCGTTGGATCTTTCCGTTCTTCGATCCGCCGATCGATTTCTGCCGTTGTCCTCCTGCTCGTACTTTTCGTGATCTCGCGATTTAGGCTCGATCGCGACACGATCTACTCGACCTTCGCTTTTCCCTCCGCACTCCTCCTCCTTCTTCTCCGGACTGCGCTCTATCCGAAACTTCAGCCTGTCGTTCTCCCGAGACTTGAAGCGATCGATCATCGCCCTGATCTTTCGATCCGGCGATCTTCCGTCGATGGCCAAGTTCTCGATCTCCCTCAGAAGCTGTTGCCTCCCGTCGTTTCTCTGGCCACCGGCTCCGTCATCGTCGTCGTCGTCGTCGTCGTCGTCGTCGTCGCGCTTCGATCGACTCAGCTTCGAATTTTCCCAGTTCTCTTTCCTTCTCGATTCGTGCGGTCCGTCTTGATCACGATCGACAGATCCCGTGCGTGTTCTCGCGCGCAACGTCTCCTCGCGATCGTCGCGATCGCCTCTCGATCGTCCGTTGATTAATCGAGTATTATTATTACCTTCGAATCGATCCGCCGTCTGCTTCCTCGATCCGACACTCTCGTCCTGGACGATGTCCTTGATGTCCCAGGCGCCAAAGTGCTCCTTGCTCTTTTTGTACAACATGTCGGCGTTCGCGTTCGCGTTCACGTGCTCCTTATAGTCACCGCGACCGTTCTTGCTCACCTCGTCGTTCGGTTGCCTCGTCATACCGAAATGGTAGCGATTCGAGTTGCTGTTGCACGACTTTAACACGCGATCCGGCTGCTCGTCGTGGAAACGATCCGTGGAGAACGAGGACACTTTCGAGCCTTCCTTGATCGACGACGAGCCACGAAGACGAGACATGGTCGCTACTCGATCGATTATTATTATTATTGTTGTTGTTGTTGTTGTTGTTATTCACTAGTACCGATCGACTTCACGTCACGTTGAAAACTTTTTCAAGGCTCGGTCCTTACCGGTTTCGGTTGACTAGTCAGCCCCGTCAGAAATCACCACAGCTTGAGTCACGTATCGACGGCGCAGTCCGCGGAGCGAGATCGTCCGGTCGCGACTACCGAGGAGGAGGATTCAAAAGCGAGTGACATCGGTAGTCGGTCAAGGAACTCGGTGCGATGGTTTCGATCGCTGCAGCACAAAAACAACGACGACGACGACGACGATGGGGAGGAGATTGAGAAAGAAAAACGCGCGTCGCGGACTCGGTGTCTCATCGATCCTCTGATAACGAATCACGCGATCGTGATCGAGAGAAAGAGAGAATGAGAAACAGAGAGAGAGAGAGAGAGAGAGAGAGAGAGAAAGAGAGGACAAACTCTTCTCGTCGGTTCTCCGCGCAACAGCCAGTATATCTTTGGTTCCGGCGACTTTTCGGTGGACTTCTTTTCGCGAGACGAAGCCGGCTTTGGCCGAACGAGCGGAGCAGACGACCCTGAAAGTCGTCTGTGGACTTTCACGAACGCGAGCAGCACTTTGCCAGTCGAAGTCACCACGAGAGTGTGCACCGGAGAGGAGAGCGTGTTGCTCCTCTGCCCCTCCTCGTCCTGTCCACCACCTTCCTCCTCTTGGATGCCTCGCTCTCCACCGACCACGTCCCCCCCCCCTCCTCCACCGTTCGCTGCCACGTCCCTCCGCGTCCTCCTCTCCTTCAGCCGCCTCGCGCTGTCCTCCGTCCTGCGGTCCTCCTCGAGGTGAGGCGCGGACCACTCGATTCTCCCGTTAATCCGGCTCCTCTCTGCCGTCCGCCTCCTCATCCTCATCCTCTGCCGCCGCGACACCACACCAACCACGTGAGCTCGACCTCGCTCGAGTTCACCGGGATTCTGGGACTCTTCTTCTCCCTCCTCTTCCGCCTCCCAATGGCGAGCTTTTTCCATTTCGTTCCTCCGATTTTCGTTCCTCTTTTCTCTTGCAGTTTTTTCTCTTCGTTAGCACGCGCTACGTCGATAACGTACGAAAAACGACGAAGAAACGAAGAAAGTTTGTAAACGTTTGCGTTAATCGCAGACCGATCCTCTTCTCCTCTCTTCGAGGAGCTTTTGTCTAATCACAGTCATTTAGACGGTACGATCGACTCGCTATTAATCGGCTCGTTTTCTGTGCCACAGACCCCTATCTCTCTCTATCTCTCTCTCTCTCTCTCTCTCTCTCTTTCTGTTTCTCTTCTTCTCTCTCGTCGGGAAACGGTTCTCGGCGTTGTTTTGCCCGATCGAGTTCTGGCTGGGAACGAAAGAAGCCTGGCAAAAAGAGTGGAAGAACGCCGTCACCGAGCGCACCAGTTCCTAATGACGATGCGTCGTGGTTAAACCGACACTCGGATGACGAGGAGGCAGGCGCCATCGTCGTTTAATACCGCGTTAGGCAAGAAAACGGGGCAACATCGTCCCCATCTGGTTTCCTTGGCAATGACAGCTGAAAAGTGTGGACAGGGACAAGCGTACCTGCGAGTTCATTTGTACAATCTATGACGAATATAACCGAGCGAGACTACATTTGAGCGGACTACATTTTCACCGGCGTCGTTTACCGACGAACAGGTAGGTACAGTAAATTATGTTTAAAGCACACGTATGTGCTTGCGTTTCGACATAAAGATTGACGGGCAACGATCGTCGAAGACACAATTTCTGGTCAAAGCCGAAGCTGAGAAAAAGTAATACGTCACAGTCGCTTTAGTCGCTTAGTCTTCCAACAGGACCAAGATGACGAAAATTTCGTCGGATGATTCACACGATATACACGATTGAACAGAAATAACGATAAAAATCTGAGAAACGACGCCAAGTTCTTTCTTTCTTTTTTTTTCCCCCCCTTTTCACCAAACATCGAAAGCAGAGAGACAGTGTGTGTGTGTCGTCCAGACGAGCAAAGTCCACGAGTCACGAGTGACGTTTATTCGCACGACACAGAGACTCGTTCGTGCGCGTCTAATAAGTTCTCGGACGCGAATCGCCACGAGCCGATGGATCGCAGCACTCGTTGGCTCGTTGCAACCCTCGTTTCGTGCTCCCTCGAGCGAGAAACGTGTCGATCCTTGCTTAATGAGACGGGATAATTCCACTTAAACGAAGCAGCCGTCTCGTTAGGCACAGGACGACAACGCCAGGACCAGGAGGAATGATAATGTAGAGGAGGGACGAGGTATGACGGTGACGCGTACCGTCGATTAGAACCGGCGTTATAATTTACGACGGGGTTGGGATTTATTGCGCGTGGGTGGCGGTGGCGGTTATAAATTGACACAGACAGATAATTTTCAGATAGGGGTTTTAACGCGCCGCGCCGGCTGAAAGCGCTCTCGCCTATCGCCGGTTAAACGCGGGTATCGGCTCCCCTAAGTGGGCTGTCGCTGTTACGCCACGTAAACTGAACAATCGCCCGTGGCTCGCGTTCCTCTCTCGTTTGGAATATGACTTACGACAACGGCACGCTGATATCTCGGCCGATCTCGCCGATCTCGCCGCATCGGTTCGCAGCATCGGACAGAATTATTCTTAACGCGTTAACTGCCACGCCGGTATCCTAGGGAACTTTAAACTCTCTAAATAAACGTTGTCAGACGTCACGTCGAACTGATTTGAAAATCGCAGGTCGACGAAATCTGCGTGAAACAATCTGCAATAGTGGTCGATAATCTCGTTCAAAAATGTCAAATCGTACGTCAGCAGCAATAAAAGTCGAATGTGACGACGATCGCTTAGACTTTAAAGCAAAAGTCCCTAGGACTAAGACCGGCGTGGCAGTTAACGCGTTAATGGAACCAATACAGTACTGACGAAATCTGAGTGGAATTTTCAATAATAGTTCGATACTCGTTCAAAAATGTTAAATTCTACGTCCGAACAGCGGTGAAAGTCAAACGTGACGGTGATTGCTTAGACTTTAAAGCAAAACTCCCTAGGACTAAGACCGGCGTGGCAGTTAACGCGTTAATGGAACCAATACAGTACTGACGAAATCTGAGTGGAATT
>WIUT01007538.1:0-11766 GCA_010645135.1 Tetragonula clypearis
ACCGGTCGGTAAAGTGTTAAAATATGTTAGTTAGCTGATTAATAGGCTACCGGTCGGTAAAGTGTTAACCTATCGCAACCAGTACGTCGCGGTGCGTTGCGCGTCTGGCTTGAAGGTCGATTTGTTTCGTTTTCCACGGAGAAACAGTTGAGAAGCCGTCTCAACTCTTACGTCTCAGCTCAATTCCAGCAACATTTCGCCGCTCGCCGGGCGAATTTTCGTCCCGTTTTTCCCTTTACCGTCGTAATCCACTTTCTCGTCTCTCGTTAATACACGCTCCTCCACGTTTCATCCGCGTCAGCTTCCACTTCCTCTGGCGTCTTCGTCTCTCCTCCCTCTCTCTCTCTCTCTCTCTCTCTCTCTTTCCTCTCGGGGCGAGAGAGTTATCTCCGTGGCGCGGAAACTCTGAATATCGCTTTGCATCGACCGCTCGATTTTTCCTCGCGTCGACGAACGAGTTTATCGACGAGGTTTATTCGAGAGAACGCGAGTCGAAGTCAAGGATCGTTTCTTCTTTCTTTCTTTATTTTTTCCGGCACAAAGGACGACGAGTTAGGTCGGTGTTAAATCGACGTCCGCGGGAAAAGGTAGATGAATTCCTCGCTTCTCAGAGAGACATTCGAAAAGAAAAGAAAAGAAAAGAAGGATTGTTAAGCTTGGCGACAAGACGGATACAATGACGAGGAGCGGAGGAGGGAAAATTCGAGGAAGATCCCCTCCCCCACTCCCCCCATCGGGACAGACGACGTTTCCGCGCCACTAGGCAAAAGAGACGAACGTCGGCGGTGCTCGACGACTGCGTCACGACGGAATAACCGAGGCCCCGTCTCGTGTAAAAACCCGTTTGATGCCGTTAGCCGCTTTCCGCCGTTAATCCGGATCGAGAAACTTGACGGGGGTGATCTTTGCATCTCGCATCAGCGAACGTTCGTGGCAGCTCGAAGCTTGTGGTGAAGTAACAACAGTGAAGAAGAAGATGAAGATGAAGAAGAAGAAGAAAGAAAAAAAAAGTAAAAAGAGAAGAGAGGAGAGAAACTCCTCCGCACTGTAGCCTGGGCTGTCGGGATTCCACCCGACGTGGAAGTGAGCCCGAGAGGGTAATAAAAAGAGCCGCGACGAGAGCAGATAAGCCGTTTCGTATTGCCGTATTCGATCGACGCCATATTCGCGTGACGTGTGCGAAATCACGGGGAATATGTCCCAAAAAGCGGCAGCGAGATCCCGTTTGAATTCCTCGCCTTCTGGCAAGGAGTTAGGAGCGATCGCTCGAATAACTTGTTCCGCCCGTGGAAATCGCGTAAAGCTGCAATTCCCTCGGATCGGCGACGCGCGTTTCCATCGCGTCGACGTGTTTCGAACGTGAAACTGTTTAAGCGTACTGTTCGTCGCGAAGAACGAATGGCGATTTCTCGTGCCGTCAATTCGAGAAAAGTAATTTGTTACTCGAGGTGAAATTTCCATGGGTGTGGATGAATTTCGGAGTACGATTTTTTTCTCGATATTCTCGATATTTTCTTGCTACGATCGATTGTGCGCGCCATTTCCCCCCCCCCCCCCCGCGACCTGTTGCGATAATTTCTGTGTACATACATGGAGAAAAATCATCGTTTTCATTTGTTTGAATTTATTTTTTTATCGCGTGGAAAGGATAAAATGGAAAATTAACTGCTGGAGCGTATCGAGAAAAAACCAATTGAAGATGCAAGTTCGACACGTACAGTTATCTACAACGAGACCTACACGTTTTCATCTGGAAAACATTTTCCAGATTACGTAGTCGAAAACTAAACTCACACGAAGATGTTCGCTGTGTTGACAAAATAATATACGTGAAAAGTGCCATTATACCTTGCTTCAAGAGATATGTGCATAAGTGCCATTATAGCTTGCTTCAAGAAATATCATTCTGAAAGAATAAATTCAATTCCTAGTCTTTGGTGGAAAGTGCCATTGTACCTTGCTTCAAAAAATATGTGCATAAGTGCCATTATGCTTCGAGAAATATCATTCTGAAAGAATAAATTATATTCATAGTCCTCGGTGAAAAGTACTATTATACCTTGCTTCAAAAAATATGTGCACAAGTGCCATTATTTCTTGCTTCAAAAAATATGTGCATAAGTGCCATTATATCTTACTTCAAGAAATATCATTCTGAAAGAATAAATTGAATTCGTAGTCTTCGATGAAAAGTGCCATTATACTTTGCTTTAAGAAATATCATTCTGAAAGAATAAATTAAATTCCTAGTCCCTTTTTTCTAATATTTTTTCCAAATATCTAATTTTTCTTTGTCAGAACGAGAAAATCACGAATGTTTAAATTTCGTAAATAGTATTGTTTAAGTCAAACGAATTAAAGTTATCGATCTCTCAAAAAGGAACTAGCTAGTTATTTACTACTTTAATTCAATTTTTACAACGTGGACAAACACTTTTGACTACCATCAATGTCGAAATGATTAATTTATAACATTCTACGGAAATTTTATATATTTGTGTTTTGTATATTATCAGATACTCGAGTGACTTTCAATAAAATATATCTAAGCTCTTTATTAACTTTCTCTTGTACCTTGCGTTTTCATTTCTTTGCTACAAGTATTACACATTTTCTATTGTTGAAAGCGTTGAACACCCGAGGGTTAAGAGAGAAACGCGCGATGGAAAAATCACGTTTATCAAGCACGAGACAAAAACCGGACACGGACATCGCTTGCGCCATTACAGAAAAAAAAAGACTAAAGACCGATCTATCCCCCTCCCCTCTTTTTTTCTTCTTTTCGAATTTATTTACTCGAGCGTGTAAAAACGTTTCGCCGAAGCGTTTTGCCGCGGAGAGAGGGAACGCCGTTTCAATTCTCGCTCGTACGTAAGATTGATTTTCGCAGACTAAATGCATCATCAACTCGGCCGATCATTACACGCTCGATATCTCGAGGCAGCCGGTAAGTCAGTAATCATTGAGAGACAGTCATTTTAAACGTCACTTTAACCTTCTAGCTGCAGAAGAAAAAAAGACCGACGTCGGCTGGCTTTCAACCCTCGGCGGATCACGATTCCGCTCATCGATTTACACTCATACTCGCGATAGTGTAGCTCGAAGTGCAATTCAGGGTGAAACTCTCGTGTGTGCCTCTCGTACGCGAGAGGATGATATCGTTTAACCGAGAACCAGTTGATTCATGTTAATTGCTTTCACGTGGTTCAACTGGTTCGTTAAATATTCCGAACAATTGTGGCAGCATTGACTGTCGAATTCTCTGACGTATCTCTGACGAGACGTGTAAACGCGTGAGGTTGCTTTGCTATCGTACGTGACGAGCGCTTAAAACGCGAGATTGTTTGTGTTGTAATTTATGTTATTTTTATTGCTTTCGGTTGGCACTTCGATCCGTGGCTCTTTTTCCGGTAAAAAAAAAGCTCTCCTATTTTTTCGACTAGATAAATGCTTGATATTTTTGTTCTTTCTTTTTTTTGTTTAGATTATAAATCGACGTGCTCCACTGTGTTGTATTATGCTAATAAATGCATGTAACAATTGTTGAAGTAATAATTATTAACCTAGTATTTTTTATTAACACGTTGTTAACCCGGTGTTTGCACTCGCGCTAGATATTTCGATTTTTCGATACTCAGGGTAATACAGCATGATATTGTGAAATCTGTCTTCGTCACATTATTGACATTGTAGTATCGAAATTATTATTACTACGTGTAGCTATATTTTCAGTCAATGATACTTCTAATAGGTGGCCTGCAATGTGACGTAAGAAGCGCAGCTTTCCTTTTTGAAAAGAAGAAAGTCGTGCGAGTGAGAAAACAAAGTCAGGGCAGAGTCGTAAAAGAACGTTGAATGAGAATGGTGAGAAAGAGTGGTCATTTTTGTGCTGTATAAAAGAATTAATAGTGTCGTATTAAATTAATTTAATATTAGTTCATGTTCATGTTCATGTTCATTTTTCTTTTTGAGTAATCTCCTTCTACCACCGCGATATTTGCAACAAGTCGTTTTCTAGGTTACTACAACCGACAAAGAAGACTTGCTCCTTGCGGCGTTTGTTACTGCCAATTGTTGGTAAAAGAAGAAGAAAAAAAAGTGTGCGTTGAAGTTCAAAAGTTCGAAAAAGCGTTTCCGATCTCTCCCTCACGGTTACGACCTGCGTTGCGTACAGACGCAACGCAACTGGGTCTCGGCGTTCGTCGAAGAAAGGAAGACGGAAGGGAGGAGGAGATATATTCGCACACATTCGCTTCCAGCGTGATCACCAAGTTCAACGACCCGCGGCGAATGCCAGGGCACACCGGCAGTCTGCCGTCTTAAACCGCGCTCGGAGATCGCATAGATGCGACTCTCTCTCTCTCTCTCTCTCTCTCTCTCTCTGTGTGTGCAGGTGTGCCGCGTCGCTCTTTCCGAATCTGCGAAAGATCGCGACACCACGATATGTGTGTCGATTCACGCGGATATACCTCTGGAGCACGCTGTCGAAACGAAACACGCCGAGCTCGGTCTCGAATGCAGATCATCTCTGTGAGATGGCTCGATCTCATTACGCGTATAGGTTATCAAACGTCAGTTTCCTTCTTTTTTCTTCTTCTTTTTTTTTTTTTTTTTTTTAGCGGTCATCAGCTCCTTTTTTTTTAGTGGTATATTACGTCTTATTATATTACATCAACCCCTTGAACTGAAATGACGAGACCAGCTCGTCATGAACTTTCTTGAGCAAACTGACAATGACGAGCTGCACTCGCCAGAAATTACTGAGAAACTTATTTATGAGAGAGGTGTATGTAAGTCATGGCGAGCCTGTTTGCATGTTTCTTGTAATTTGTATAAATATATGCAGACACAGTATCGCGTAAAGTAAATGCACGACACGATACATTGAATGAAGCGCAATACCCAGTGATATTCGTCTACAGAAGTCATGTACTTTTTTCGAAAAAATCATAAATATATTACATTGATCGATATTGTTGCTAGAATTGTAATATTTTTGTTAAACAAAATTGAAGAATTTCTCGACACTGAATAATTAAGTTATATATATATATATAACTTAATATATATATATATATATATATATGTACGAACTAAATATTATTTTTACTAATAACAAATTATTTGACCAACAGAACTTTAAGTTTCTATGTCAATCCCTTCTCTTAAAATTAGTGCTGCCTGAAGATAAATTGCAGTTCAAGTGGTAAATCGTCCTTCTTGTTCGTTTTTGTCTCGAATTTTCCAAAATTTTCCAAAATTGAATTATAATTCACTAACATTTTATCGAAAGGTAACGACTTTTTCGAACTACTGAATGTTCATGTAGTGTTTAGAGGTTACGGTTATATTTCGAACCACAGAATTTTGTAGCGTTTAGCGTTATGGTTATACTTCTACAACGAGATATTGTCGTATAAAAGAAAGTAATGACTTTTTCGAAGTATACGGTATATCGATGTGGTGATTTAGAGGATTAGGTTAGGATTAGGTTAGGTAAAGTTGTGCTGTGTTTCTTTGCCTTAGCGTGAATGACGGTAGATACTGACTCATATTTATTCCAAGTGTTCGAGCAAATCTTGAACAAACGGAGAAAACAATTAATTATTACACGTTGTTGCTTTTACCTGGGACCTTATGAGACGAGATCTTTTGCATAAGATGTTATTTCAACGATTACTTTTCAATTATAAATTTATACGTATCTGCTTTCACGAAACATATAAATATATATTTTTCTTAGATCGTACTTAAAACGTGAAACGTAGACTTTTAAGAAAATATGAACCGATCATATTCTCCGACGGCACTTACTCTTCGCGCTCTTCGTCAGATAAGCGGATATGTGACAAATTTACTTATTTCACCCTATACAGGCGAACAAAAAAGTGATTCTTCCAGCGTAGAAATTAACAAAGATTTTTCTCGAGTAAATAGCGTACTTCATTGCATATTCTACCGATCAACTGGTACGAAAAAGTGTCGAAATAGGCGAGATCAGCCAGTGGTAGTTGCCGGTGAAAGCAACAAACGTCAACGACAAAGGTGAACGCACGGAGAAGCGCCGAAAAAACTCGCGCGTCGCCGGATGCGAGAAGGTGAGAGACGAACAATGGTACCTAAGCAAAAGACAAAATGAAGACGGTAACTGTGGAAACAACACTGCTGCGTTGAAGCAGCCTCGAAACAGCGTGCAGGCCGCCCGCGAAACAACGCGGGGCGCAATAACGAAGATGCTGCGAGTCTGCGGGAGAGAGGCTTCGTGGAGAACTGTCTCTCCCTCTCGCGCAGGGCAGAGAGCAAATTGGAAGAGGAGCCCGGTAGTCGCGGTACGTAGGTGCGCAAAAGATGGCAATCTGCGCGCTCGTTGAACTTGCGCAGCCTGGATGTGTGTTTAATGAGAGCAGCCAACTCGCGACAAGCCACGCTTGACCCATATCGCCGGTCATAGACGACGAGGATCTCGCAACCTCGCTGACGACCAAGTCTACGAGACGCTGCCCCGTCTCCCGATGGAAAATTCGAGGTAAAACGAGCCGATTTTCATTTCCATCGTTTTGGCTTTTTCACCGTTCGCTGGCGTTCGAGTGTCGAGTCTCTGCATCTTGCGAGATCGAAGCGAACGGCTTGGCTCCGTTGCAAAGTTCCGTCGAAACAGCGACAGACGATCGACGATACGTTCGCCTCGGAGTATCGCAGAAAAATATCCACACACGCGGTGGCGATGAACTAACAACGAAATTCAAGGAACGTCGAAGTGCAAATGAACGACAAGACGGGAAAAGAGAAGCTCCAGAAAACGAGAAAACTTCTCCAAGGTAACCGGCAACCCCGATGGCATTTCCGAATTCTTCGACGACCAGCAAGTCGTTCGCGTACGCGTTCACGGTGTCGAAAATCGAGCGTGTTGCGTTAAACCTCGTCGACGTTGATCCGCGTTCAACTTCTTACGACTAACGTTTCTTCCGGATGAATTCGACACCGACGATTGAATAGAACAGAGAAAAGGAAAGAGAGAGAGAGAGAATACGTGGATTTTTCGGCAATAAAAGAAGAAGAATAGGAAAGAAAAACGCCTACAAAGGATCTTTTTCAGACGAGTGTAGGGAAACAGAGGAAACTGAAGAGGGAATGAAGAGAGGGGAAGGGACGAGTGGAATGGCGGTACAGACGAGGGGAGGGGAGCTGGAAAATGACAGCTCCAGCAATTGCGTGTAATTGCGCCACGTCTTGCACAAAGGAGCCATAAGCCTCCGCCGGAAGTTCCCTGCGCGACAGGTTGTCCTTCGTGCCAGTCCAAAGAGTAGAATCTCATCAGAGATGCACGTCGGCGTGCCACTCTGGTGATTAGCCTGCATGCGAACGCCCGTTTAGGGTAGCGGAATTCTGGCGAGCGAGCCGCCGCGAGATCGCCTTTGAAATTTAATGCGCGTTGCTTGGCAAATCCAAGTCAAACAATATTTCCAATTGCGTACGCTTGCGTTCGTCGCGCGTTTGAGCGATGAACTGAAGACGCGAGTCACAATGGAGGGCGATTGAGACAGGTCGCGAGGGCGTTGTTACGAGCGTGTTTGTCGCTACGCGATATCTCTGCGCGAGGGGATTCCTCGTGAATTCGGAAAGTTTCTGAGAGGATCGCGAGAACATTTTGTGCCACGAAGAAGAAACACCTGTCTCTCGGGCCTCGAGAGACTCGTCCAAATTCCAACAGGCAGATTTCATCATCGAAATTAATTCGCCGTATTAACAATTTCGTAAAAAAGAGAGAGAGAGAGAGACGTGTCCAAATTATGTATCCACGATAGCATCTTAATTGAACGAAAATGATAAACCCGTGATTTACATGCGAATGCAATTATTCGTCGAGGAGACAAATTTTGCATTAATTTGTACGTGTTTTTCCTAGCGCCGACACTAGGTGTAAATGTATTCCGATGTCGACGAGAGAGAGAACTCGTCAAATATAAATAAGTTTCTTTGCCGATTCAACCGAACAGAAAATATTCGTATTCGCGGGGAGACAGACGGCAAGGCAGGAAAGGAAGAAAGTCGTTTTATGCTAATACGCCGTGCCAACGAAGGAATGTGTTTATTGGATTTTTCTCTCGATCGAATTACATTCCGCCGCGTTGGTAGTGGACCTATCGATTTGATTTTCGATTCCAAGAACGTGAGGAGCCCAGATTCTTCCGGCAGCCAATTTCGCGCAACCACGTCCAATTAATTCACGTTCTCTCACCGGCATCTCTCACTTGGTAAAGAAGATCTCTAAAGAGGATGCTTCACGTATTATATTACCGTGATATCGATAAGACATCAGTTCTACATTATAAATCTGTTTGTAATATAGAAATAATTGTACGTTATAAACTGCACATTACAAATACAACTATAATTGTACTGCTCTTACATTTTACGTTATAAATACAATTACAGTTATATATACATTACAATAATATTAATATTAAATACAATAACAATGTTAATATTAACAGCAACAACAACAACAATAATAATATTGAATTAAATATTAAATTTCGCGCGACCACGTCCAATTTATTCCCGTTCTAATGGTATATTTCTCACTTGGTAAAGAAGATACCCGTTTATTCGTGCGTACCAATGAGAATCAATTGTACACTATAAATTGTAAATTATAAATATAAATTACTAATTGCGTATTACAAGTTTTAAATTATAAATAGAATTATAATTATAATTGTATATTATAATGACAATAATATTAATATTAAACGCAATAATAATAATAATAATAATAATAATAATAATAATATTAAATATTCAATCAGTAAAAACTCAAAATTCAAATTTTTTTTTTTTCAACAGGATGAGTTGAGGAAGAACTCGTTGCAAAATCGTGGCAAAAACTAAATAATGTCCCCGCTGAAAGAAGCCAGAGCTGCTGAGAAAGGTCAGAATTCAGAAACGTTGTCGAATAATCTGGACACGGTCGCGCCGTTAAAACCGCGACGCTTCTAATCTCGAGTAACTACGGAGCGTGTGCAACAGCTGGATACATTGCGAAAAACGCGGCGAGTCATTTGACACGCGGTGAAAGCGGCCAATGTAATTGGCAATTACAGCCAGATGGCTTTGACAACAGCACAAGCCGCGAACACTCGAAATTTGTCCCAGTTAAAAGGGAACCGATGAAATTGTTCGCTCGTGATGGTTTTCACCTCGCGACAAATGAATTCCCGTTAATCTACGCCGTCATTTTTCCTTTTCTCTCTCTCTCTCTCTCTCTCTCTCTCTCTCCAGCTAAATGTCCTCGATTTAATTCGAATTGCCGCGACATTGACGCGGGATTAAACCTATTCCTACTATTTCCGACAGGAATTTTCATTTGGCACAGATTGCTGCTTTGTGGAGTGATAAAATCGCGCGATCGATGATAAAAACGAAAACATATTGGAAGCCATTTTGCTGGCGGAATACGAACGCAATTCTAAAGTAGCTGCACCACGCAACGAAGTCTCACGAAATCTCGTCAAAAACGTACACACAATGAAACACGATTGACATTCGAGCACATTTGAATATTTAAACTGTTATAAATGTTGCGACTTCCTTTTTTCTTTTTTTTTTTTTTTTTTTTTTTTAATTTCATTCACTTTGAACCGATACACACGTTACTTTGAAAAATATGTCGTTCAAAAATATGGTAAATATCGAAGATATGGTATACATTTGCGAAAAAAATCATATGAAACTAAAATTAAATATAAAGAAAGTATTAAATTCATTTTATTATCACAATATAACTAAATACAAATAATTTCGGTGTAATTCCGAATTTAGTTGAAGTGAGATTCAGCCTTGTTGAACGCTTCTTCTGAACGTATGTACTTTTCAGCTGATCGACCCTCACGACGAAGTTTTACCTTATTTGTATGAGGTGTTTTATAGGAATTTCCCCCTCCTGTCAACATAATTGATTCCATACACGTTCGTAATGTTATAGAAAATGTTATCAAGAGTATTTCTCTCTAATTTACTGAATGCATCTTGAACACATTCAATCAATTCGTCAATTGCGTTTAGCGAAGCTTCATGTTGTAGTGATTGAATAAAGTTAAAAAAAAACCAAATCGAGAACGTTTAAATCGTGACTATTTTATTTTTCTTAGAAAAAACTAATTTTTGGTCTTCAAATTCCAACTTAAAACTCAAAAAGCAACGCCTGTCAAATATGCTAGGTTATTTAGCTATGTAAGCAATACCAATGTAATGAGTATTGCCAGTTGCTTTCGAAACTCTAGATAACCTAAAATTTTCTTTCAAACGTATACCATATTTTCGGACAGAGGGAGTATTCTATTTGAAAGTGTTTTTACACTATGCAACAGATGGCAAAATGAAGATACTTTTCTGCTTGAAAATGCCACGTTAGAGCTATTATGGTATGTAAAACCATTGGGAAACTTTCTCCGTGATTGAATTTATAATGGGTTTGAAGATTGAACGCCTCCCTTTTGCAACGACGTCTGAAAACTCGTGTAATTCCTTTTTTTTTCAATTTACTGAACTTTAAATACCAAATGAAAATGAATAAAACGACGAAAATATTACGATCTCTTCGAATTTTCGTCATCGGAGTTCGATAAAATGGCGAAAAATGAAAAATCATACGTCAAGTTGTTGTAAAGAGGACGCTTCGATCTTCAAAAATTTTTTCAGTGTTTCTACACGCTACAATGATCTATAGCATTCTCTCGTTTTCTTTTCAATAGTGTCTTCATGGTATAAATGAGGCACTAAAATAGAGAATTTTACGCAAGGATGCACGTCCTCGACATATTGTTTAAATTTAAAAAATTGTTTAAATGTGTACTTCTCTAATTAGACTGTATCTGAATAATCGAAATTAGAATGATCGACGTATTCTACTGTATTTTTCGAGAAGAAAACTAGAGGCTTTAAGCCATGAAGTGAGATCAAGTTTATTATCATACGATTCCTTTATCCAATATGAATCAAATTCACCGTACACGCCCTTTGAGTTATTTTCAAACGAAGATTGTACACCGATTGAACAAAATCTCGTTCGAATCGTGCGTAATTCCCTTTATACTTTATACTTCCTCGGCCGAATTGTCGTGTTATCAATATCAGCCAGACAAAAAAAAAAAAAAAAATCAACACCATCAACACCATAATTGGAGCATTGGTTGGAGCCAGGTATCGTGGCACATTTCAATTTCGGAGTCTTGGGGTTAGCTCGTTAAATTTGTACTCAAATACAACGCCGATGGTTCCTCGCGTCGTGTTTTTATCGTTCGAGCGCCATTGAAAATTTAGCGGGACGCGATTTTATTTCGTCCGGGCAAATATTGATGCTTGGCGATGGTCGTGGAAGCCGGTTGATAATAATCGAGTTTCGCTCGTTCGAATCATTCGATCCCGACTCCACCGCCGTTTCGATCGAGACCGGCGCCAACAGATTAACCTCTTAGCTGTGGTCTCGGTTTTAAAATTGCATATCTACATCACAGTCGGCTGGCTAACTGGCGGCCCGCGAGCCCTTGCCCCCACTATCCTGATCGCTAACGCTACCCCCTCCACTGCGTCCATCTCTCCACTTGCATAGTGGCTCTCTAGCGAGGTTGCGATTCTAAGACGAAGAAGAGATACGCATGTAGGTGAAAACAATAGAAATTTTGCTAATTAAAATGGTGATTTAGAGTAAGTGTGAATAATGTTTGTTAGCTTGGGAATTGGAGAACAGTGAAAAGGTCCGAATAC
>WIUT01007539.1:0-11765 GCA_010645135.1 Tetragonula clypearis
CTACATATAAAACTTTGAATTTTATAGTTATTTACTAATTTATATAAATTATGTCTATATATATTTATTATTGGATTTAATTAACATTATAGGAAAAAAATAAAATATTGTACTATTTTAAATACTTGCTAAAAAAAAATATATATATATTGTAATATACATGTATATATAGTATATAAACAAATAATATTTATATATAAACTACATAAATATTATTTGTTTATTTACATAAACAATAGTAAATACAATATAAAAGTATGTAAATTACACGCAACGTGCAATGTACATTTTTGTATTTATAACTGTATTATATAATAGATTTTGTATTATGAGAAAGATATAAAGATATAATTGTTATAAATGTATTATAATATGATTGTTGTACTATACAATATACACGTGAATCTGATGTGCGAGATGTCGAGTTTGACTCGCGAAAAGAGATCGAATACGAAATCCAGGCAAAGCGGTTAATTTCTAGCGCAGAGGTATGAATACGATCAGCTAAAGGGATTGATTCAGCTGGCTGCAAAATTTGTCTATCGAGAGCCAGGTGATTGAAGTGTATTTCGTTATACACGTGCTTCTCGTGCTTTTTATTCCGACGTTCATCAGCTGTCATTGCGCGTGGTAAATACACACCGTTTCACCTCGACACTCGAATGCCGACGAGTCTGACGAGGAGGTGTCGCCCCTCCAAAAGAATTCTAAGTGGAACGTTTCACGGACAGCGAGCAGCAGCAGCAGCAGCAGCAGCAGCAGCTGGCAGATGACAAAAGGAAATATTTCGAGAAGTTCAATGTCGCCTTCGAGAACGTATTGTCTCAACGGTTATCGTCTCTTTTTTTTTCTTCTTTTTTTTTTTTTATATCCTCGCTCGACCTAGGTACTTGGTCACAACGAACGATGAATCGGGGTCCGCAGCACTCGATAATGACAACGGTGTGACCTGAAAATTATGTCAAGAATACTCGATCGCCCACCGCCGCCTCGAGAGAGAGATGGGTGGACGAAGACGCGTGCCACTTGCAAGTGCGCGGGGGAACAATTTTAAAACGTAGGAATGAATCTTCGATCTCTTTCTATCGGAGTCGCCGATTATCGATAACAAGCTATACGTCGACGTATGTAACTGTTCTTCCCCCGTGTGTCACACGTTTCCGCGATTTTTCCTTGTTTCTCTTCTTCTCTTCCGAAAGAACAAAATCACATCGTACCCCCAGCGCGCCAGGGGCACCCCGGTACCCCCAGCTCGCGCTCTTCTTTATCGATCGTTGGGTTCAGTCGGTAAACGTGAAAAATGAAACTCTCGAAGGAATAAATTTTGTTTCTGTAGTTCGTTTTTACGCGCGACCGTTTTGCCAACAATCGTCATCGAAAAAAAATTCCAACAAATAACGCAGTTTCCTTTGTTTTCTCTGTCCACCGCGGTGTTCTTCTGGTTTCTCTTTCTTTCTCTTTCTTCGGGCGTGCGTGAAAAATCGCGGCCGCTCATTTCGAAAAATCCGCCGCCGCGTTTACACTTTCGAACGGAAATAGATGGAAAACGGCGGGAAACTAGCGCGTGAAAAACTTGAAATTTATCGCTGTTGTTACGTATTAACAACGTTTCGTTCGATGAAACGATGTTTCATAAAGGAGTGGGTGGGGTGAGGGGGGTGATCATTGAAAATTTTATCCGCGAACCCCTGCTGTGAACGTTTTCTCACGTTGCGATAACATTTATCCGCGGGAACGTTACTTTTGAGGCAAACGCTTGCTTATCTTCGGCGATATCGTTCTCTCTTTCTCTCTCTCTCTCTTTCTGTCTCTCTCCATTTGGTCCCGCGTATAAATCGACCTCCTCGATAAAAGAAGATAAATTTCAGCCTAGCTTCGTGATCGTGAGCAGATTGCGAAGGATGTTCGTCGAATATACTTGTTCATTTTTTTCTTTTTTTTGGGGGGGGGGGGGTAACAGAAAGCAAAAATCAAAATTTTAATTTATCTGTAATTATCAGTAATTTGCTTTGTTTGGGTATATTGTTTTCGTAAACAAATACTCGGGAATATGTATTAAGATTTACCTAACGATGGAAAAGTCATTAAAAAATGGATTAAAAAATACGGGTTTTTAAATATATCGTTTAAACACATGGTTTTCTCGCGATTAAATTCGTTTGAAGAACACTAATTTCATCAATTTACACAAAAACCGTGTCTTCGGTAATTCCTTAGAGATATTTGACGAAATATATTCCGGACGCCCAACTACTTTGAGGTTAGTTTTCAACGGTAAAACTGCCAATGAAAAAAAAGAAAAAAAAGTACGTGTCAAATATTATTTATCGTGTCGAATGTATTTCTTACGAAAATTACATTTATGCCAAATTTCATCAAAGTCGGTGATTCGACTTCGATAGGCTCCCTTGTTCGAAGAAAACGTAAAATAATCTCCTGTTTATTACACTTTTCTGTTGCGTCTGGAATTACTTAAATTCGGGTGTACTCGATGAATCTTTTCAAACTCGATTTTCTCGAAAACGAAGCATCTCGAGAAAGAAAAAAAAAATTTTCAGTCTACTTTTCAGTTCCTTACTTGTTGGAAGATAATACGTATAATATGTAAAATACGTAAAACAACTTCCTGTTCATTATTTTCGCGTCTTCAGAATTGGCCGAACTCGAGTATACTTAAATTTAATTAGTTAATTCCAGAGGGGAAATTTCAAATGTACTTTTGAGTAACCTCGAACTATTTTATTCTCTCTTATCGCGATTTCTACTTAATCTTCTTAGGTTAGGTTTAAGTTAGGTTAGGTCTAAGTTAGGTTAGATTAGGTTATTCTATATTTCTACTTATTCTTTATTTTATTAGGTTATTCTATATCTCTACTTAATCTTCTTAGGTTTAAGTTAGGTTAAGTCTAAGTTAGGTTAGATTAGGCTGTGAGAATCACACGCTGATTCGTGTATTTCAGCCGCGAATTTTAGCAACACCCTGTATACACACTCGTACCGTAAGTCTGAGCATTGCGAAAAGAATCTCACCGAATAACGAAATACAGGAGACGCCTGTGGAAATATTAACGATCGTCCGCGTTTCGCTGCGATAATTGCCCGGTGATTAATTCATGTTCCACTGATTACGCATGTTTCATTCAGCGCCGGCACCGCTGCCTATTTTGATAGCACGGCGATAAATATTAAACCGAGTCGTCATTTTCAATTAGCGCGTTATTAAATGGCGATACAATTAATACGAATGTGACGGGGATATTAATAAATATCTGTGTGGTTGATGAAACTCACGGGTTAGAATCGGCGTTCACCCATCGATTAAACGTTTCGAACTCGCTCGTTTCGTTATCGTCGGACTTGTTTCGAATTGCTTTATACACAGGGTGTTCCGTTTTAACCTATAAATTGCAATTGTCCTGGAGACTGCTCGTCGTTTAAAAAAATGTGTCTCAAATGCATTTTTTGTTTTTGTTTTGTTTTCTGTTTTGAAAGTAATAAATTTGGTATACTTATCGTTATGTCACTACTATTTTCTTCAAGTACAATAACGTAATTACGTTTCTGCATTGGACCTTAATATTATCGAAAATGTATGGGGGGGGGGGGAAGTTTACAATATATGAAGGTGGAAAGTAATGCAATAGCCTTTCAATAATCAAAAGAATTTTGTGCGTCTGGAGGAACTTAGATCAACATCATATAAAAAAAGGTATTATTCAAAAGCCTATCGAATCGAATGATCGAGGTTACGCAAAATAAATCGATCGCTCGATCAACCCAACTGTTAGTATTAAAAAAGACTATAAATTATGGAGACTACTTTTGTTGGTGTCTTACTATAAATGAAATTGTATTATTTTTGTTTAAATTGAGAATTTGTTGAAATAGATTTATGAAAGTGTTAATTAAAGTTACACAATTGTATTACAGTTACATTACATATATATTTTACATCTATGTAATATATCTTATATATCTTATATTTATGTGATATATAATTGTAATATAATATGAGTAAGTAACTTCGAGTAAATTAAATAACTAACTTATACATAATAGTAAATAACTTATATATCCAGTGGTACTTATGTATAACAGTATAATAGTAAATAATTTATACATAATATCAATACCAAAATTAACCTATACGTAATAGTAACATTGAATAAATTACATAGTAAATTAACTTATACATAATTGTAAATAACTTACACATAATAGTACAATAGCATAGGGTGACCACTAAAAGACTGAGTGATACTAAACAAAAATAACCTTTAACGTTTCCTTAACTTTTTATCATTTTATTTGGAATTTTATTATTCCATAATTAATGGATTTTATAACTTCATAATCCTACAACCTACAAACAAAAGAAGACAAAAAAAGGTTGAAAACGAACGAGTTATACGACTTTTTCACACCCTTCAGTTTTTCAATGGCCACCCTATACGTGACAGTAACATCGAGTAAATTACACAGTTCGATTCGTAGTACTGTTTACAACCTGAATATAATGGAAAACCTTCGTAATTTCGCGAGGTGTCTTATCTTATTATTTTGTCCACCAGTGTAGAACCATCCATCGACGTCGATCGAGAGAGTTGAGCAGCGACTGTATAGACGAGCAGACAGGGGGGGAAAAAAGTTTTCGACCTCGGTGGAAACTCGGGGGAGTTTCGCGTGCCGGGGTTGCATCGCACGTTGGTGGAACGATTTCACGTTCACGGCGTTGAGAAGCGGCGTTCAACCCTCCCCTCCCGCGCCACTGTGAAACAGTCCGCATACATTAGCGATCGTTAGATAACGTTCCCTCGCGGTTCACGGTTTAAATAACGCTCCTCGAACAGCGTTCTTAAATCAGGCGAAGTAAGAACAGCCGGGGAGAAAGCATTTCCCAACGGATGAGGGCGTCACGCCAATCTCCTCGCCCCCCCCTCCACTCGAGCAACGAGGCTTACTTTTCAATTTTCCCCTCGCTTCCTGATCTTTCTGACCGATTAAAACTGCATCCTATCCCCTACCCCCTTCAAAAAGTGTTTGCCGATTCGATCGTTCTTGCTTTGTCAAATTGAATTAAACCTCTTTAGAAACGAATTTTTTTAAGTATCTAACCTAAAAATAAACCTAAACCTAACCTAAACCTAAACTTAAGACACAGAGAGACAGAAAGATCCCCGCAGTCGCCCTCGGGGGGTTCTCTCCTCCGGGGCCTCCGCCGGTGCGGAGGTTTGCAACCTAAACCTAAACCTAAACCTAATCTAAACGTAAACCCAAGCTAAACTTAACCTAAATCTAAACCTACTTTCTTTTTTTTTTTTTTTTTTTTACATGGAGGAAATCTTTATAAGACACCCGAGACATTTAAGGGACCCAGGTAGTGTCGGATTTTTACCGACTAAAACCTCCACGATGGCCGTCCCTCCGCACGTTGGGAGAGAGCTCCGGGACCTTTTTATATAACACACAGAGCTCTCCCGTGCTGTTGTCCCTAAGGACAACGTCTTTTTTTTTTCGCCCGAACAGGGACTCGAACCCTGAACCCTCAGATTAAGAGTCTGATGCTCTACTGTCTGGGCTATCCCCACCTCACAACTTAAATCTAAACCTAAACCCAAGCTAGACCTAACCTAAACCTAAACCTAAAGAGAGAGACAGAAAGATCCCCCTCGCCCTCGAGGGGGTACCTTCGGGGCCTCCGCGGGTGCGGAAGTTTGCCCGAGCCGCGACCCGGTGTCCCCAATCGAACTTTGGATTCGAAACCTAAACCTAACCTAATCTGATCTAAACCTAAACCTAATCTAAACCTAAACCCAAACTAAACCTAAACCTAAACCTAATCTGAACGTAAACCCAAGCTAAATCTAACCTAAACCTAAACTTAAACCTAAACCCAAGCTAAACCTGACCTGAACCTCTTCGGAAACGAATTTTTTTAAGTACCAAGAGAATTATTGACGTTCAGTAACAGAGTTATGCAAATATGAAGAGAAGAATCTCGAGATTGCAAGTCTCGTTGCAGTCTAAATGCATGTAACTCTCGCTTGATACGAGAAATTCTAGTCCTCGCGCAACGTTATTAGGAATTAGAACAGCGAACGATGTTGATGAAAAAAAAAGAAAAAAAAAATAAAGAGCATTTTTCAAAAAATTCGCAACTGAGTGATAGAACGGAGTTTCCGGGGAGGACACAACGTCAGCGTTGGCTGTATCCGCGGTAAATATTTGAACACGAGGTGGGCCAGAAGGGCTACGAACGTTCACGTATCGTAACGATTTTTAGTATCGCGCCCGTTGCCGCGAGTTTTTATTGCAAAACCAGCAGCGACATCTTTTCCCGGCTCTACGTGCACGCGTATTAAAATATTGAAACGCACACACACGTTTTTCGCGGAGCGGAGAATATTTTAACCCTGTGTTTAAAAAAAATTGTGCACCGGGGATAATACGCGGTTTGGACAAAAGGACGAGTGAAATATGAACAAGTGCGTTGGTAACCGCGACGATGAAAAACTAATACTCGCTGCGCGAGTCGTGAATATTTCCCTTTAACACTAATATGTAATGCGTTTAACATTCTCGAAGAAGGAACATCTTTCTTGTTATCGAGTATCTTGTTCACGAAAGACAAACTGCGAGAGGGAACTTTGTGGCAGCAGCAGGTTCAGGCTAGGTTTAGGTCACGTCAAATTTAGGTTAGATTCCGATTCACCACGCGTGCGCGTAATGACTCGAGGATTGAACAAAAAAGAAAAAAAAAGGAAAAATTCTCGAACCGTAAGTTACACGAGGAGAAAAAAAAAAAGAGACGAAGAAAACCCGCGATCACTTCCTCCCGGAGAGGTGGTCGATTGATCCCGAAGGAAGAAAACCTCGGGACGGGGAGGACGAACGTTGGCTCGCGTGTTGCGCGTTGCATGTCGAGGACGATGATGGTCGAGAGAACCGTTCTAGGCCTCCACCCTCGAAAGTGGAAAGTGATCGTGCGGACGTTATGCAAGCGGAAGAACGTCGTGTGTTACAGGCCCGACGAAGCGATCCTACGGCCACATTTGCGGTATTTATTTTTTCGCGACCAAATAATCAAAGGTAAATTGTCATTCACGTGCACTAGCATAGTAGATAATCGAAGAGGAAAACAGATCGATGTATACGACTGGAAATATTGTTAATTCAAAATGGACGTGGCCTATTACTGGAGGATGTAGGCTCGTTCGTATTTTTTATACAGAGACATTTAATTAATAAAATAATTACCTAGATATTTTATGTTACTCATTGCCAAAATAGAAATTAGATCGTAACATGAGTAGAAATAATAGTTTCAACTATCGTGTACCCGTTCACACTGCTGTTCCGAAACTGTTCTGCCCAAGTGTAGCTATAGTATAATATATATATTGCAATATATATAGTAACAATATATATAATATAGTATAATATAGTAGCTAAAAGTTCTGATCAGCTGCATAGCTATCCATCTCCGCCATTTTGTTCGATCGCCACTCTGTTCTCTCGCGTTCCTCTTACTCCTCGAGATCGGCTCTCGCAGAGAATGGAACACCTTCCAGCCTCAGTTTACAATATTCAAGCGAGCTTCGCTTCTTCTTTCGATTAAATTTTTTACGCGCCAAGCGTCCCGAAACTTGGCAACTTCGCAACTTTGCAATCTCTTCTCTTTGCGAGAAGATTTTCGTGTGAAAGCGGCGCGTGCTTAACGGCCGGGCGAGGTGCGCGCGAAAATCGTTCCTCGCGGGCTCATCCATCTTCGCTTTGTCAGCCATTGTGTTTGGCTAAAAGGCACGCGATTCTCGGATCGATTAATCTCGTTGCTATTCCTTTCCTATATATATATATATATATATGTATATATTATATACACACAGAGTGTCCCATTCTAATCTGTAAATGCAATTATCTCCGAAACTACTCGTCATTTGAGAGATATCTGAAGAATGCATTTTCCTCTGTTTTTTGACAAGAGAGCAGTAATAGGCTTAGAAACACTTGATTTGTCTTTAGATCAGTTTACTACATGATGTACACTATGAAGGTTACTATATTATCTTTTTCAAGTATAATTATGTAACCTTTTTCTTACATCGGTCGACGCGACAGGTTATTCTCCGTAAAATTTTAATTGAGCTACGTACATCGAGAAAAAGAAAACTACTAGTTTTGGAGATGCTTTAACTTTAATTATTTCATAAAATCTGGAAGACGAGGAGAGACAAAAGCAGAATATCCTTATACTCGTACTGTTCTTTCTTCTTCGTGCATAAAAAAAAATATCACCTAAACTATTTAAAATATTTTAGGTTAGGTATTTATAAATATCTCCTATACTAATATTTTAGGTTATTACTTTGGATAGGTTAATACTTTTTCTGTAAAGAACGATTCTGCTGCATCGATCGATACAAAAAGAAAAATATTACATAATTATACTTGTGTGAGAAATAATAGTGAAAAATAATCGTATTCTCCTACACGCGAATGAAAAATTCCTCTCGAAACAGAAGAGAAAAGTACATTTCAGACATTTCCTTAAATGGCCAACAGTCTCAGAGATAATTGTACTGTTTATAGATTATAACGAGACACCCTGTATAATTCATCGCGTGGATTTTTTTTGGGGGGGGGGAGGGGAGAAAGAAATGTCTGCACGAGCGGGAGAAGGGAAAAGTAATTAGAAATTTGCACATCCCCGAGTGGATAGAAATCCTTTGCTTTTACGTCCGAGGAAAAAATGAAAACGCGAGAGAGAGAGAGAGAGAGAGAGAGAGAGATTCGTTTTTGCAGCAATGAAACCGATATTCATATCTGCTTTTTACTCTCTTTCGCAAATACTGCGTGGCCCTACGTGGATTTTTTCGAACGTTTTGTGAATGGCATCCTACGATGGAAAACCATCGCCAATGGGGAAGAGAGATTTTCCCCTTTGCCTTTTATCTCTCTGGCGCTCTGAATTCGTCGTGCTTCGTTTCGTTGAGGGATTCAGGAGGAATTTTCGAAAAATTTTCGACGCTCGATAATTACATACATGGTAGTGGTGACTCTACGCGTTGGAAAACGAGTCGACTTGCACTTTCGCGTTTCGTTCGTTTATGAGACGAAGTGTATCAGTAATTTCTATAAAACACTCCCTCTGTCCGAGAATATCGTATACATTTTAATATTTCTTTTTTCTGGTCCGAAAATAATGGTATACATTTGCGAAAAAGAATCAAGCGAAGCTGAAATTAAATGTAAAAGAAATATTAAGTTCGTTTGATTATCGCAATATAATTAAATACAAATAATTTCACTGTAATCCAAGTTTAGTTAAAGTGAGATTTAGCATTGTTGAACGTATATACTTTTCAGTTAATCGACGAAGTTTTACCTTATTTTTATATGAGGCGTTTTATAGGAATTTCCCCCTCCTGTCGACATAATTGATTCCACGACACGTTTGTATTGTTATGAAAAACGTTGTCAAGAGTATATTTCTCTCTGATTTATTAAATGCATCTTGAACACATTCGATCAATTCGTTAATAACACCGTGTCCTAATTTTTCTTTGTTCTTCATATACTGTAAATAGCTGTTGCAAGACACAGGTGAAATTCTCCATTTTGAATCAATGGATAACGAACGTGTTCTTGCGTCAACGGCGACGATTAATCGAATTTCCAGCGCGTCTGCGTCGAATTAGCAAATTTCATTGTTCGTCGCGTCTGTTTTTTTCTTCTTCTTTCGCTCGGCCTCTTTCTCTCCCCTCGGCTTTGTTTCGAAGCATGGGGGGGTTAGCAATTTGCATGATGCCTGCCGCGATGGTCGAAATATCTCCGTTTGTGCCTGCGAGTTTTTCGCTCGGTTCGATGCAAGATTCTTCACAATTCGCTTGTTTCAAAGCGCCAGTTTTTCTCGTCGTGCGTTAAATACCTCGTAATTTCCTATATACGAGTTATTGTGGCGTCGTAATTCATTTTGAATAAAAAGGAAGGGACTAACGAGAAGGGATTACATAAATACCGAAATGAATCCGTAATTCTTTTATCAAAAAATAAACGAGGAAGTAATTGTCGAAACATGACAATGAAGAAATCGTGTTCGAATTTAACTTTGAAATTGGCAATATCAATTTCTGCCTGTATTTTTGAATGTTGCGTTACAAAAAAAGAACAAGGCGGGAGGAAAATATTTGACCCACCATATAGAACGAGGTTAGAGATTGAAGCAACATTTTATTGTATTATTACGAGGAGGGACTCTGAAAGAAAAAAGACTTGTATACTAAAAGAAGAAATCGAACTAAATGATTTGTTCTACTCAAGCGTAGAAATGAAATTTTCAAGCTGTTATTCCTGCGTGACAGAAAATAACAGAAAATAACATAGAACAGGGAATTAATTAATAAAAATACTTGTTTAATTCTGAAAGTATTTACATACACATATGTAGATTCATCTTTGATTTATATTCGGCTGCAGCTACGCGAATTAATTATGTATTAATTATATATATATATATATATATATTCATATAATAATCATAACAATGTAGGAGTGATTAAACAAAGTTCACAAAATGTTCATAATTTAATAGATCAGTTTGAATATCTCTCGCGTGGAATATGATATTTTTGGAAAGGCTTCAAGTACAGTGGCATAGATATCACTTTTTAGTCATCTAAGATGTAAGAATTTAATTTGCAAAAGAGTTAAATATTTGATTGGCAATAACGTGGATCAGATCTGTTAATTTATAGCCTATTATTACATTGTAGCACAGTGTAAAACCTAGTGTAAGGGTTGACTGGATCAAATCTATTAATTTATAGTCTATTATAACGTGGATCAAATCTGTTAATTTATAGCCTATTATTACACTGTAGTACAGTCTAAAACCTGTGTAAGTCTAAAACAGTGTATTAGCGAAAAACTGGTTTTTTGGCGATATTTTTATGAAGACAAACGACATATTTTCAATATCTGTTGTTTCAATAAATAGTTGACTAAATAGTGCAGAAATAACGTGCACAATTTCCAATAATCAGTTGTACAGTAATAATACAAGAAACGTAATGATTCAAAACAGTAAGAAATCACACTAATTACTTAATGTACTCGGTCTTCATTTAATGGCGAAATATTTTGTAAAGATATTGGAACATTATCAAATGACTTTCGTCTTTAAGCAGTTAAATACGTCAAAATATATTATTGGTTCTCGAATTTTCCTATTACTTGTATTATTATAATTTTCCTGTTATATTGTATTATTACATGTATTAGCATTTATGTATACATTTTTGTTTCTTGAATTTTTCAATTACTTGTATTGTTATCTGTAGTGTATGTTATCTAGTAGTGGATCTAGCAATAGATCGTACAATTCATTACATCCGACTGGAAATTACTATTTCATGCACATATTATTATTTTATTTATTATATACATTTCACGTGTATGTGTCATAAAATAGCAATATAAATATTAACATTTTATTATCATACTACGTTACTGTACATTATATTTATAGTATATTATATTTTATATTTTATATTATATATTATTTTTTTTATATTATATTTTATATTTTATATATTATTTTTTTATATTATATTTTATATTATATATTATATTTTATATTATATATTATTTTATATTTTATATTTTATATTTTATATTTTATATTTTATATTTTATATTTTATATTTTATATTTTATAAAAAAATAATATATAAAATATAAAATATAATATAAAAAAAATAATATAT
>WIUT01007540.1:0-11765 GCA_010645135.1 Tetragonula clypearis
ATATATATATACATTTACACGAGCGAAAATGTGAATTCGTATAAATTGAAAAATACAGACTTGTAGAAATTGTAAAGTATAAATTTGTAAAAGTTGAATAAAAATTGAGTGAAATGTAAATTTATACATAAAATTAAAGAATATAGATTCGTGTAAATTGTACAAACTGTAAGGTTGATTATGCCCACGAATGCCGACTACGGGATATCTCGCTAGTTTGCGCTACAAGTATAGAATATAAGAATATAAGAATATCGACGTTTAGATTGATTACAATTGTTATGAAAGAAAATGTCTGTGTTTGTTACAATTTTTATTGAAAAAGAAAAACACTACGTGATATCTCGTAAGCGGCGGGCAGCACAGGAATCTTATTCACTGGCGTTATTATTCTTTTTCAGTAAGTAAAAATTACTGTAAATGCCATTTCAATGCTAGATCTGTAACTGAGTATTATTATATTTTGGAAAATTTCGTGGTTTCTTTAATATAAAATTTTGGCTCCCAGGGCAAGACGCTCTGAATTTGCCTGGCAGTCAATGGGTTCAACCGAACGCTCGTGCTTCCAAGATTAAAAGTAACTATGAAGCTAGGGGAAAGTCCCTAGACATGGAGACCCCGCGTCGACGCGACGAACCAACATGTCCGATGACTTCTTTTTTCCAAAAGGCGATCTGTTAGACTTTTCCGCGCGATTGAAAAAAAAAAAAAACTCGAAAATCTAAACTAAGCTGGTTGATAATTGTTTTTTTAACGCGTAAAGAGGCGCCGACAAGATTAACCCATTGACTGCCAACTGCGAGATATCTCGTATTTTGCGCTAAGTTTAGATTGATTACAATTGGTCAGGGAATATTTTCTATTGCTGGTCGAGTTAGGAATTATTCGAAAGGTTGGATAAAAATTTAATACAGTGTATAAAACATATTTAATATCACTTTTTACCACAGAAATAATAACTTAGACTATTTTTATATATATTAATTATATATATTTATTTTCCAATAAAAATTACTGTACATGCCATTTCAATGCTAAATCTGTAACTCAGTATTATTATATATCACGGAGAATTTCATGTTTTCTTTAAAATGAAATTTTGGCTAAATTTGCCTGGCAGTGAATGAGTTAATCGACTACGTTGTTCGTCCAAGCAGCGGCGTGCGCGAAATCGAGGGAAGCAGATGATTTATAAGGGCAAAGGCGTGGGAATGAAGCGTGGGTCGGGTTGGCAGGAAAAAAAAAAAAAGAAAAAGAAAAAGAAAAGGGAGCTGTTCCTCGACGTACGACTAAGAAAGAGGGACCAAGCGGAAAGGACACGAAGAAGAAGGAAGTTGCACGTGACAAACCGGCTCCCCTTGTAAAACCAGATGCTAGTTCGCTAGTCCTGCTTTATTGCTGTATCTACCTAACTATAAACTCGGTTATTTACGATTTGACTCGCGGCGCGAAGAACGTCGGCTGATAATTATTATCGCGTTCATAACGGACCTCTCGAAACCGAACGAAGCGCGTTAGAAACTTCGCCGCGAAATGTACAGGTTTTCTCTTCGTATTTTTCCCACGCGTAGACTTTGAGACCAACTCCGATAAGAATGACAAGAAAAGTTCCTTCGTCGAACTCTCTTGATTTGATTTTGAAGCCGCGTATTTTAAAGGCCGCGCATCAGCTAGCCGGGTATATTCAATTTTTAAGAAATGTACCTTTACTGATAAATAAATAATTTAAATATCTTTTGACTTACGTAACTAGTGAGCCAGAATCAATTAGGTATATAATTTGCACGAAAAAAGAGACACTTGATTTTCACTACGGTTGCCACACGATAGATCAAATACTAAATATTAAAAAGATTAAAAAATGTTACATGCACGTTTGTTAAGTTTGAAGTGTTACAATATTATAGCCTAAAAGAATACAAATCTATACTAATATTTATCTCGGGTGTGGAATGCTTTGAAGCAAGCAGTTGGGCAGAGGTTGGAATTTTACTGTTTTTCGCACGCGAATTTTCTTTCTTGCCTTTCTTTTCGAAGCAGCTTTCGAATATATCCAAAATCAAGGAAGAATATATATATATTTTTCGATTTTTTTCTTAGTGTTAGAAAATGATCGTAAATGCCACCGTTAAGAAATCGAAATTAATTTCGCTTTTATTTTAGGGTACTGGCTCGCACGGCGATCAAGTGCGAACGAGAGAATTTGAGAACGACAATGTTAGTCCTGTTTCGAACTGTTGCCCATTTTGTACAAATACAATCGGCTCGAGAATTTAACTTCTCGTCGTTGATTCGCTCGTAAATTCTTTTCAGCTTTCACGTGATATGGCAGATTTGTTTCAACAATCTCCGCCATGGTAAAGAAATTCAGTAACGCGAGGTCTGAAATAACCTTCAATAACCTGAACGTCTCGTATTCATCTGAATTACGAAATTACAATCGGCGGAGAATTGAAAGAGAGAAAGAAAGAAAGAAAAAAAGAAGGAAAGAAAGATGGAGAGAAGAGAACGATATTCCTGGCAGTAATTGGCAAAGCGTGACGGGGAAGGACAATGAATTATACGTTTCGACGCAAGAAGCAGACACGTTTTTAGGAAACAATTAGAAGAGACATACGGAGACCTCGTGGTTGGTGGTAGGTGGCAGGTAGTAGCTACTCGCGTGTTTTTCCAGCATTGGGCAAAATTTCTCAGCTCGCGACATCGCCGCACGCGCGGCCCACGGGGCTCGCTGAGTTTCCGATATTCCGACGGGAATGTTTAAACACCGTTTGAAATTCTTTTTGTCAACCGTGCGCGCGAGCTTCTTTCACGCAACTAATAATATCGGAGCGATAATCGCGAATCACGCCGAGAGCGGTGGAAGGTAATTTACGCGAGCGCGCGCGCGCGGCGTAAATTACAGCTTTCCATGACTGCGAGCGATTTAGCCTGTCACTCGTTTACGCGAGCGTAAATTCTCGCGGGAACGAAATATTCTGTACCGTCGGGGTCGGGGAAACGGTAAGTAAGCTCTCCCGCTCGCGGGACTGTTTGAAGTTTTTTTTGCGTCGCCGCGAGTACACGCTCGTTGCAACGTGGCTGTGTTCGTGCGTGCAACTTTGTTTATGGATCACCGACTCGACTCGACTCGACTCGACTCGACTCGACTCGACTCGACTCGACTCGCAGGTTTGCTCGAGGGGTAGATCGCCCTTCCTCACCTCGCGTGGCGTATTTCCATTATGTACGGCGTACGGCTGTGTCACGCGGGGGCGCGAAAGGGTGCTGGCGCCAAGAAGGGCAACACCGCTGTCAGACGCCATCGCTATCTCCGTCCACCTATTTCTCTTTCTCTCCCCCGCCTCGTTGCTCGGCTCTCCCTTCCTCGCCGCATTTTCCACCGTTTGATTTCTCTTTCTGTCACGTGTGTGTATGTGTGTGTGTCTTCCCCTTCACTCCCTTGTTTTTCCTTTGCCCCTGCTGCTCCATAATATATCAGTAAATGTTGCCCTTCCCTCGTCGCCTCTCTGCCCGCACCCTCTTCTTGCGCCCCGCTCTATCCGCAGTTTGTTTCCACCGCATCCTCTCTCCCTCTCGCGAAACGACCGGCAAAGTACACGCGTACACCAGCTCCTTCTCCAGCTTGTTGACAAGTTTCTCTTTTCTTTTCTCTTCTCTTCTCTTCTCTTCTCTTCTCTTCTCTTCTCTTCTCCCTCTTATTTCTTTCTCTTTTTCTCCGACGACTGCGCGAAAAGTGCAGACGACCGCGAGAATACTAGGATAAAACGAAACGAATAGGATGAAACGCAACCACAGGGGGTCGGAGAAAGAAAGGAAGAAAGAGAGGAGAGCGATTCGACGAATAGATTCTTCTTTGTTCGCTTCTTCTAATCCGTTTCTCGTCTTCTTTCTTTAAAAATGTCTCCGTCAGACGATGTTGACGGCTCGCTACGCGACAGTGCGTGATCCTTGTTGCAGGATACTTTCATTATGCGTTCGTCGAAGTTTGTCCGTGGCTGTCATAAATGAATTCGATACACTTTCGATTTGGTGGAAGAACGAATGCAAAGAACCTTCCGCAACATTGATCTTGACCTTGAATCTCAAGATCAAACAATTTTTTTTTCTTGTATTTTATTCATTATTCGTCGCGAAGATAGAACTTTTTCAAGGAATCACAAGTTCCTAAACCTAATAGTTCTCTTAAAAAAAAAATGGCAAAAACGTTAACGCTGCAGATGCGTCCTAACAGCGACTTTATGATTCTGATCGCGTGTCTATGTTACGTAGTGTTCACATTTCGAATAATGTTGACAATTAGGTTTATCATTTGATTATTTACACTCGTACTGCTTGTATTTCACTCATCACGAAGGTAGAACTTTTTCAAGGAATCACAAGTTCCTAAACCTGATAGTTCTCTTAAAAAAAAAATGGCAAAAACGTTAACGCTGCAGATGCGTCCTAACAGCGACTTTATGATTCTGATCGCGTGTCTATGTTACGTAGTGTTCACATTTCGAATAATGTTGACAATTAGGTTTATCGTTTGATTATTTACACTCGTACTACTGTTAGTGAAACCTAGTACGTAAAATTCACGTACGTAACATCTACGCGCCATTAAAATATATAAAGTCGTTGTTAGGACGCCCGCGTCGGCAGTGTCAAATGATTAAGAAACTTTCTTGCCATTTTTCAAGTGACCTATTAGATCGCGACCTATAGTTCCTTGGGAAAGTTTTACCTTCATGATGAATGGAATACAATGAAAAAAAAAAAAAAAACAATTTTTTGACCTTGAAATTCGAGATGAAGATCAATATTTTGGCAGGTTCTTTTCATGTGTTTCCATAAAATCGAAGATTTCCCACCTCGTACAAATTTCTTCTGCAATATTCAGACAAAAATTTACCAGTGTTTGCTTTGTTGAAGTAGGCAACTTAGAATATAGAATGTAGAAAAATATTTTCTTTATATCCTCGGACCACTAGAACTACCGACGATCGAAGCATGAAATTCCATTAAAATTAAAAAAAAAAAAAAAAGAAGAAAAGAAATGACATAGCTTTATGATACAATAAATCACGCAAGCTTTTATTTGCGTTTTTGTTTTCCGAAAAGATCGTTCAACTTTCTAAGAATACATCGTTTCGTGTTTATAAAATAAAATTTTAAAAATATACAAGTTGGTCATTTTGGATACCTTCGCGACCTCATTGTACACGTTAGAAAGTTGAAGTTCAGTGGATCGATTTAGAAAAAACAGAAAATTAGGAAGAAAAGAATTTCTCTGTCAAATCGTAGCCTGACATCGACGAATAATCGTTTACACACTGGGATTTAAACTCGCAGTGAAAACGAACTGTAAAAAAAAAAAGAAAAATATTTAATATCTACATTTTGTGTGTAACTTGCGTCGGGGCGTTGCTCGATTTCCGCTTTCGGTTCATCGAAAATCGACGCGACGCAGGATCGGATCCGATCGGATCGGATCGGATGAAATTTCCGCGCGCGTCTTATCGGCAATCCGATTCTTTTTCCACGTTCGGCTTTCGCGCGAACGTGTCAACTTGTCCGATAACAACAAAGCCATTTCAATTGACACATATTACACGTGTGCAGCGAGCTTAAACATACAGAGGCAACCGGCTGACGTGCGTGGTCACGCTTCGTTGTACGCGATCTCATTGTCCGCGGCATGATTAGCGAAACCGGGTCACTTGCAGCGCGCAGCAGTACAATGCAATCATTTCGCATGCAAACTAATCTTCCTACCACCCACACCGTTGCACTTTATCGTCGGTACATGTTTGCTTGGATCCGCTCGTGAGGATTCTCATCTCATGTGAGGGCCTGTGCTCTTTCCTATCCGGAATTAATCTTTCCGATACACCTGTGTGTGTGTGTGTGTGTGTGTGTGTGTGTGTGTGTACGTTTGCGCCGATCGATTTGCTTAAACGTCCACTCGTGCACGGACGAAAATGTAAATGTTCTCTTCGCCGATAACTCGTTGTTGACGAATGATATTTCTGAAATTCTTTTAGAATTTCTCTACGAGTTTTACAAATTTCTCTTCCGATTTCTGAAAAATTTTTTCTTTTTCTTTCTTTCTTTTTTTTTTTTTTTATTCTACAAATTCGAGAAATTTTCAATTCGTTCTCGTAGAGTGGAATGGAGCGCGTTCGGTAACCTTGCACAAGATCCAACATTCAGAATATTCTGCGTATAAGCGATTATAATTCGAACGATGGTAATCGAAGTAAATAGATTTTTCTGTCTGAAGTCGGTATATAAATTCATAGAAATCGAGACTTGACAGAAAATATCGTAGCACGTTTTTCAAGCGAATTTAAGGGAGTCTAGCGTTGGGCATTGGTTTACCACCGAACGACTGAAAGCATGAAATCTCCGTTGAATTAAAAGAAAACAGAAAAGCATTTATTTATGTATTTTACGAAGAGTCGTTTCAAATCTCGAGAAACGCACTGTTTCGCGAAGCGTGTATCGAACAAAAATATTCAAAATGGTCGTTTTCATCGTTTCTCGTTGGTGGTTCCCTGTGTCGCGGAACAAAGCTCGAGCAAAGGTCATTTCTTATTTAATCAGAACGATGTTTACGATAGTGGGGAAACTCTCGATTCTGGTGGAACGATTTCCGTGTCATTTCCCCAGCGAAGCTTTCCGCTTGCCTATCCTCTCTAACTGTGGGTTCCGTTCTTCTGTATGCAAATCACTCGACACCTACCTACGTGGCGCTTCGTGTCTTATCTTCATCCCTGAGAGGTTGGTTCCTCGTTTCGTGCAAGATTGCGTGCAACCTTCTCTCGTTCCCGCGTTTCTCTTTGCCGCGCACGTACATTCGTTCTCCTCGGACGTATCTTTGACGCTCGTCCCTCTACGATAACGCTTCCTCCGAGGAAAGAAACAACAGGATACCTGAAGTTTCGAATTCCTCTTTTGCCAAAGTTGTCAGAAAAAAAAAAGAAAAAAACGTGAATTATTTCGAATATGTACTCGCAACGCACAAGTTCGGCTACAAATGCTGATTACAATTATTGGTGATCGGATCTTTTTATATCGATAAAACTCACGTGTACTTATCCGACTCGATACTAGTAGTCCACTAAAATATCAGACAACGGACATCGCAAGCGTCGGTCCACGGGGGACCGACACCCCTCAAACGAACGACAGAGTGTCGGTCCGCAGGGACCGACGCCGTCTCGAATGTGTTAGAGACTCTCGCAACGTGTAATAGCCTCGCGATTTTGCAGTTTTTTCCCCTCGTAATGGTGGGAAAGCCACGCGTGGGGGAGGGGGAAGCATAAATTTTTGCTCCCTCGAATCTCTCGTCTCTTGATTTATCAAGATGAAAATTTGAAAGCGAGATAAAGCCCGCGGATATATGTGCACGACGATCGAAACCTTGGCTTTTCCGCCCCGATAAATTTTCGCGTTTCCGAGGGACGACAGCTCGGCGATTCGTCGATTACGATTCGACGGATATTCGATTTATTCAAATTCCAGCGGATTAGACGGTCTGCGGGGACGGCGACGGGGCAACGCGATGAAATTCGCGTCGGAATTACAGTTATTGGAAACATTAACGTTACAGTGTTATTGATAGATCGGCTATTAGTTGGCTATTATTCGGCCTGACGTTTAGTAATTGGATGGTTTAATTATTTTGATCGATTCGCTGCCTTAATAAGGCAATTAAGCAAGGACATATTATGTGGTATTTAACGCAATTACCCAACGGTTCTCGATAGTTCTCGATAAATAGATTAATTCCGCTGTTGCCTCTCTCGCGTTTTCAGGAAAACTGGTGAAATTACGCGTCGCGCGCACGCAGGTTTCTCATTGTTTCGCGGAGTAATGTTTTTCTGGCTGTCGGAGTCGTGCGGACTAAAGATAGACAGCGGATAAGGCAAGAACGATTAGCTACGAGTCACGAAAGAAATACTCTTTGTCGGCATATGTCTCTCGACAATGTGTTGCTCATTCTTTTGTTTTAATTATATTGTTGAATTGTATCAGAAAATCAGATCGACCTTGTTGATATCACGGTCCGTGTCGTCGAAGCACGTGGCCGACCGAAATCACCGCGGCCTTCTTCGTTAGACTCGGGTCTAAAAACCTGAGGCAAATCCGAAACATACGCTACGAGCAATACGAGGCGAATCGGATCACTTTGAAAACATGTGGATCTATGATATACGCTTAACACATTGCACTCCGTACCTTCCGAGGGGATCCATCGTATTTGAATCTAGCTGACAGCTCGAGCTTCTGTGACAGAACAACAATGAAAACGGAAGAAAAATTTCCATTTTTAAACTTAAATTTATCTCCCCCCCCTTTTTTTTTTTTGCAAAACAACGTAGCCGTCAGATTGCTGATGCGCCGAGATTGTCACACATCCGACACGTGTCGGAAACAATTGACGAAGAATTGTAAACTGTAGGACAGAGGGGCCAAGGTAGTTCGAACAATCGAAACACTCGTTTCCATGGTTTGCGGAATTAGAGAAAAAGGATAAACCGATTCGCGCAAGCTGCGGCGTGTTTCGCGCAGTTTCACAGGAACCGTGCTTTTCACGGCGCGGGAGACGGGGGGAGGGGGAGGGATGAAAATGCAAAGAGAGTTAGAGAAAAAAAAGAAAAAAGAGAAAAAAAAAGAAAAGAAAAGAAAAGAAAAAGGCGCGGGGGAATCGAGCGAAATGACAGAGGCGCCTTACCAGCCTCTAGAAAGAAACAGTTGCGTCGTCGGTAATTGCGCGGGGCTTTAATTAACGAAGCACAATGGAGGGAACGTACCCATTGCCACCCTCATTGTCCTTGCGTTAGATCTGTCCTGGCGCGAGTTGCCGGGAACCGCGTAACCTATGGCCACGCTTGTACCGCGTACACAATGGCGCGTTTACACACGACTACTTATCGTACGTACGTAGGGGCGGGTTTCCAGCGACGCACACGGTCGATTATTTAACGCAATTATCCGTCGTTGCGTCGCGAACCGCCTCGCATACCCCTTGTCTCTACCGCTCTCCACCGTCCGCTTTCGTTCGCCATTGTTTCTTCTCGGTCGTATCGATTCTCTCGGTCGTACATTCGTTCGTTCGTTCGTTCGTTCGATCGGTCGGTCGGTCGAAGCGAGCGATGAAAAGCGCAATCGAGAGGTGCAGCGGCGAGAAAAGTGGAAAAGAGCGTTTTACTGGATGAGGTGATTTTCCAGTCAGGGGGTCTGTTTTATTTACGAGGTTAGGCTACGTTCAGCCTTCTCAGAGAATTATGCGCAAATGCGAAATTTCATTGGGCGACTGAAATCGTAAGTAGTAAGGGGTAAGTAGGGTAAAACCTAAACCTGATGTATTATATTGGTGACGAGAAATAAGATTAAACTTCATGCAATAAGAAAATGACTAGACTTCTTTTTCTTCGGAAAAAATTGTATCGGCTCACTTTGGGAAAGTGCAATTTTCTCGAGGTATACAAATACTTTTTGCCTCACAGTTGTAAAATTTTTATTAGTTAAAAAATAGTAAAAACAAGTATTATATTCGTGACAAGAAATAAGATTAAACTTCATGCAATAAGAAAATGACTAGACTTCTTTTTCTTCGGAAAAAATTGTATCGGCTCACTTTGGGAAAGTGCAATTTTCTCGAGGTATACAAATATTTTTTGCCTCACAGTTGTAAAATTTTTATTAGTTAAAAAATAGTAAAAAATAAGTATTAATAGTAAAATAGTAATTCTAAATTGAATTTCCATCGTATTTATAAAAAGTGTTGTATTATTTTAACACGTAAATGTATATCTTAATTTAATAGAACAAAAATCGCAAATAAAATATTCGTCGCCCTCGTCAACGTTTGTACAGGGTGGAAAGAAAAGTCACTGTTCGCCTGTTCACAGATGAATTCTACACCTTCGATTTGACGGGCATACATCCAAAGAACCTGTCGCAAACAAAAATATATTTTTTTTTTTCTTGCATTGTATTCTACTCGCCGCGAAGGCAAAACTTTCCCAAGAAACTATACGTCGCAAACTACTAGTTCTCTTGAAAAATGGCAAAAGAGTTTCTTAAACACTGCGGACTGACAGCGACTTTATGGTCCTGGACGCGTGGACGTCTGTGTTACGTAATGTTTATATTTCGAATAATTCATTTTATCGTTTGATTATTTAGACACCTGTGTTACAACTATGACGAATCAAATATTAGTGAAACCTAACGCGAAAATTACTCACTCAGAACTGTAAAGTCGCTGTTAGCACGCACGCGTCATAACTGCTTCGCCATTTTCTAAAAGAACGACGTACTACGTCTCTTGCTACCTATGGTCCCTTGGAAAAGTTTTACCTCAAGTTACGAGTAGACTATAACGTAAAAAAGTGAAAATTTGATCACCGTTAGTCGCGAAAAGGTTAGAAAGGGATAACTGAGATCGCTTGGCGAGACGCCATCGCCACTGTGGCGAAACGCGTTTCGCCGTTTCTCGAGGGACCGCGGTGGAACGTTTCGAACGTTGTTCATCACTGCGTCGCGCGTGATAACGTCGTTGCGCCGTTGAAAGATACCGCGGTGAAATTACCGACCATCCAAGGAAATTGCTGCTCCCCTTTTGATTGCTCTCCTTCTACTAACAGAACCACCGCCATCAGCAGATCGATATCGGTGTCCAACCGGTTGGTTCCCCTTAACCAGACGCGACGCAGCACGATCATGCTGTTGCGAGTTTTTACACGTTGCGGCTTTTCAGTTCGGGAACAGTTCGCGCTCGAGGATGGAGAAAGTGAACGAGAGAAAGGGGCGTTCGGATTCGTCGAACGATTGTGTTATTCACTTTAGATAAGGGACTGTTTTAAAGTTTCCAGCCGACAGAGGGAAACCGGTGCGTTCCCGTATTCCCCGGCGATTCGCCGGGATAAAGGAAACCTGGAAATTGTTGTTGCTGGAATCGGGGACACTCGGAGACACCGCAGATTCTGTCGGCTGTTTGGAGGGGGGGGGAGGGGTTGTGGGGGGATGACGGTAATAGTATTAGGGTTAGTGGCGTATCTCGAGTGGTTCGAGCGCCGGTGAAGCGGCTGGTAAGACAGAGCGCCGGTGAGGGGCCGATGCCGGATGCGAAGAAGAAGAAGCGGAACAGAGAGGTGAAAAGATGAAATAAACAGAGGAACCGGGTGGTCCCGGGGGAATAGGGAAGACGGGAAACGGGATGCGGCCTGTGACCAGAGGCGAACTTTATTGGCCCGAGGATTGCCGGAGGATTAATTTCGCTGGGTTTTAAGTGGAATGCCAGCGCCCGTGGAACGCCGCCCATTAAAAATGATAATATTTGGACGGCCGATTACCCTCGTTTGTACGTTCCTGGCCGCTCCCATTTTTCCCTCCCCCGTAAATTAGGTTTTCACCGGGGAAACTTGGCCAGCCGCTGCCTGGCGGCTTAAGAGGCACGATAAGATGAATCTTATTGACCTTAAAATTAGATCTCGTGATACTTTCACGGCGGCGACGGCGACGCCGACGCCGACGACCAGAAAAATTGCTGACAACTTTTACGTCGACCCCTGTCCCGACCGATTTCCTTGGCGTTTCCAGCGACGATTTATCCAGTCGAGTTGCTCGTTTCTTCGAGATTTCACGGGCCACGGCCGGCCGACTGACACAAGCAATAAGTGGTCACTCGTTAGAGTGAACTTCTCGGCGAATGGAATGGAGTTTCAGCGCGCGCCGCTGCGGATTATTATTCCGGTAAAAGAGGTTCA
>WIUT01007541.1:0-11755 GCA_010645135.1 Tetragonula clypearis
TATATATATATATATATATATATATTTCTCGATATGAAACAGGCCAAAAGGTGAGAAGTCGTACATTTCATGTCGAGCAATCCTAAATTCTTGAAGATATCCATCGACTGTAGCGTCGCGATTATTCGATGGATGTCGTCCAGCACGTATTGATCCTCGACGAACGGCTTAATGTCTTCCGCTAATTCCTTCATTCTACAAAATAAGAACAGGCTCTTTATATACACATATATATATATATATATAAAGTATCGGGTGAAAGCATTCGCGCGACCTCACTCGATCACTGCCAGCTTCTAATCTCGCCGAGATGCGATCAAGACATTCTTACCCGTCGAAAAGCTTGTCCACCGTCTTATCCTTCAGGATATTAACCACTCCGTCGACGATATCAGGAACTTCCAGGACATTCGAGACGTCCTCGAAGTCTATTTTACTGGCGACGTCGAGCAGATTGCCGCTCTCCTCGATAACGACGGACAAGTGCCTGAGGATCTCCCTCAGCCACGTTAAGTTCCACGCGGCGTCCATACGCCACTGCCTCAGCTCGCGATCGATCCGATCCAGATCCAGACTCTCGGACAATAGATCGGCGATCTCCGTCAACGAGCGATAACTCGACGACGCTTTCGCATCGTACTGAAACGCTTTTCCCGCTCTCTTCGAGCTCAGGTAATTGTACAGAATCGTCCGGTTCCGGCATTCCGGCTTCGTCTTGCAAAGATAGTTGTCTCTGTCGTTCAACAACGCGTTCACATTAATCATCGCCCCTGGCAAGAACGCCTCCACGTGATCGACGTGCGACGTCTTCACGACGTCGCGCAGCGCCATCCAGATCGGGACGTACTCCTCCGCTATCCTGGACAACGCGTCGATGTTCCTGTGATTTCGACTCGTCTCAACGATGAACACGTTCTTCTTCAGCGCGTCCAACATCCCGAGGACCATGGTCACGTACCTTACGAATGCAATTCACTTTTATCGTCGCGTAATTTCGTAAAAGAGAATGCTATCGGCACGAAGGGAAACGTTTAGAGCCGTTTATTTTTTTTTAAAGTGACCTAAGTTCATTTTCCAAAAAAAAAAAAAAAAAAAAAAAAAACAATCAAGCTAGCTGTTTTAACGTTTACACTTCTACGTTGTCTTTCATCACTTCGAAACAAATTGTAAGTTACTATGTTTAAAATCGCCGAGATTTTGCACACAGAAAGGTTAACTGGTTAATGGAATGATAAAGATTATTATTTCGAAAGTGGCGCGTAAGTCCCATTTTTGAGAGTTTCAAACTGATACGATGCGGTAAAATTTTACGAGATAAGAGCTATATCTTTTTTTTATTATTAAAGTAGTAGCGTACGATTGGCTCAGATAGTGATTTTTTAAATAATAATAATTCTATTAAATATAGAGGATTTCATTTCTAACTGAACCTCTAGAGGACGCGCAGAGGGTTGAAAAATACCAATCGAGAAAGGGTAAATTGGTTAAAAACATGTTGGATGCGATTTTTGAGAAACTGAACCACATAAAATGTTCCATGAAACATCAATGAATGAGGATGCACTTGTTCAAAACTCTGGATGAGACCAAGAAACTTTAATAATATTGAATTGACACCACTCTACAAAATTGCAAGACCAATCGCAACAGTAAAATGCAACGATATAATTATTACACTATATACCACCTGTACACCATAATTATTTTAAATCTTTCTAAGAATGAATTATAAATTACGAAATATCATTTGAATGTAACGTTTCCTTAACAGTGAATAAAAATTCGATATTCTTCAACTTTATAACGCAAAATTTCATTTGTTTCAAGGGACTTGTGCCTTGAAAATTAAAAAATTTAAAAAGTTTAAGTCAAAAGTTTGTTTGTAGCCATCAAAAAAAAAAAAAAAACGTGTTATTTCCTAAACGATGTTTATCATACTAATTGGGTTGGGTAAATTATACACCCTCGGACACAAGAAAACATTATACTACCATGTTGTCAGTTGCCAATATTCTTAAATTCGTCAAAATGCAAACCGTCAAATATCATGATTTAAAGATAAATGGACTTTCAAATGGGGCCACTTTCAAAATAGACCAGTCTGATTAACCTAGGAGACGAGAGAGATGTATCTCGGATGCTTACAGTCCTGGTCTGGAATAAGCGGGACGTCCGACGAATCTGTAGAAACATTCGTCCATCCTGTCGCTGTAGGTCTCGTTTCCAAAATTCACTAATATATCGGCGATGTGGTGGAACGTGCCTTCCAAAGTCTCCAGAAACTCGCGTCTAGTTCGTTTGACGCTTAGGTGGCTGTAATCCTTTATCTGTCGAAGAGAATTGAAAGTTTCGCAGGGACAAAAAAAAAGAAGAAGAAAGAAAGCGGCAAATTGAGTTGAAAATTTGAAATGGAACGAGGCATTGTTACCATGGTAGCGGTTTTATTCCAATAGAAATCGTGCATCAGAATATCGTGTATCTTCGATATGTTCAACTTGGGCAACTGACACAGAAGCTTCCCGTACAGCTGATGGTTTCGCAGCTGGGAATTCAAAATTTCGAGGGGGATCGTGACGCACCACGAGCAGTCTCTGAAAGAAAAACTTTCCTAATAAGCCTGGCTGGAGCGTAATAAACAAATTCCGCGAATGCTGGCAGGGAACCGTCGCTTACTTGGCATTCTCGGCGGAATTCAGAATGTTCGCAGCGATCGTGAAGACTTTCTTCACCACCAAGTGGGCGAGCGCAGGCAAATCCTGGGGAGGAGCGATTTTCTTCGTAAAATTCCTATCCGATAAATCCGAACGACGATAAATTTCGTTTCCCTGGAATCTCAATACGTACCTCCTTTTTGTATTGGGTCAAGAAATCTTCGAGGGTGGCTTCCTTGAACGACGTCCACCATATTGGTACCTTCGAGTCTTTGTAACCTTCCGAGGCAGCTCGTATTATCGTCGACTCGACGTGCTCCAGTTTCTTCAGCAAGTAACTCTCGTCGTCGTGCACGTCCGACGAGTTCTTCCATCTTCGTCTCTCCTGAAACATATCCGCGCAAGACAGCGTTGCTTGGAACGAGGCGTCGTTTGTGCAGCGAAATGTTATGAAAGTTGTGTAATTTAGTCGAACGTCGTACCTCGAACTTGACATCAACGGGCAATATATCGATCAAAGTCAGCCGTCTCTCGTTGAGAACGATCTTTTGGCAGAAGTTGGTGACGCTCGACAAAAGCACCTTCTTCCGCACGAAACTGGGCACGATCAAATATTTGTCGATGTCGCACGGGTGTACCTTGCCGAACGAGAGTTTCTCCGCGAAATCGTTCAATCTCTCCGACTTCACGAAAGTGTCAACACCGGTGACGGCGAGGTTCGGCAGGTCTTCTATCAGAGTTAAGACAGGTTTCACCCTCGAATTCTCGTATATGGCGCGAAGCTTTTGCCAAATATCGCCGCCGGCCAGCAGCTCGACCGAGGCGTCCAGAAGCTGATACGCTCGGGCCAATTTCGTGAACGGGTCCGTCGCCCCGTTTAATCTCGTCTGATTTTCACTTTCGACGAACCTCGTGCTCTTACGGATCCAGGTTTCACCGGCTTTCCCGATGACAGACCACGTCTCGTTCGACAAATTCCTCCAGGTCGTTCCATTAAAAATTCTCGACTTTATAACGAGAGGGTTGTCCTCCTTCCCCGCTTGGAAGTTCAACGCCGTGTCCAACAGTTTGGTAACGGAGGAGCTTAGCGATGTTAATTTTGATAATGCGGTTTGACCGGTCACGAGAGACTGTGAAGAATTCACGGTGTTGAAAACAACAGAGATTGGATCTTTCTAGGATTTGGCTCGACTTACGTAGTACTCCGCGCTGGTGACGCTCTTCAGCAATTGTTCGGGGTCGAAGGAGCATATTTCGTTCACGAATCGAGTTCTGTTCGGAGTGGACCAATAGCTCGAGTTGAACCGATAGTTGCACATGGTTCTCCTTACCTCCTCGTACGACGTGAGATCGTTTGTCGACGAATCGAGCGTGATGAGACTAGCCAGCAGAGCGATCGTTTCCTCGGCATGATGGTCGAGGATCTTCAACAACTGGCGGGCATCGCCACTCTCGACAAAGTCCCAGACATTGAGGACGTCTCTAATCTCGGTGTTAATATTTTTCATTGCGTTCGTGATGTGATTCAAACCCTCGGCGACACCCTCGACAAAGATTCTGTAATTACTCCTTGTTAAATCCTGAAACATCGTATTGGTCAGAAACACGCTGACGAAACTTGCTCGAATGCTCAACGAAACAATTGACTCTCACCTTCTCTTGGACGGTCTCTACGTCGTGATACTCCAGAGCGTCCTTGAACTTCTGAAGAGTAGTCGACAGATAAGACATCGAAAATGGAATCTCGATTTCCACATCCTTGTCTTTTGCGCGTCTGATGATGTTCCGAACTTCAAACGCAAATTCGTACAAGTCACCGATCGACGTGATCGTGTACGATCGATAGCTATTGACAGGCTTCGACCATAGACTTTCCTCGGCCATGTACAGGTCGGTGTAAGCGTTGAAGTTGTCAGGGACAAGGTCACAGGTGAAATTCTTCAAAATCCTATATTCCTCGGGGCAAAGACCAACGACGTAATCTGACCACCATTCGAATAATCGAGAACAAGTGACATTGTCTGATGACGTTACTACGCGATTGCCAACGTCCAACGTCGATAATCCATTGATCAGCGTGGCCAGAACGTAGTGCAGCTTGTTGTAATAAATCGAGATTGGCGTTTTGTCGTTGAACCCCAGCAGAGGAAACAAGCTGAATTTTACGGATTCTCCCGAAGGCTGTTGCAACGCAGCTAAAAAACGTGGTGTGAATTTTTTTGATAATTTCGCGAATGTAAAGAGTGTAGAGAAGTTTAGAGGCTGTTGGCGACACTCACCATCGCGTAAAATATCAGTCGCAGTCTTCACCGTTTTGTGAACAACGTGCGAGATGTATTTTACCAGAAGGAGAACTCGATCCTCGACGCGAATCGTCGGTGTCCAAAATTCTTTAGCCGAGAGGTGATTTTGGAAAACCGTCACTATCTTGTCTAATTCGTAGTCAACGTATTCTAGCGTGTTTCTAAATAAAAAAATACATGTAAAAAATATATTAACAAATTCATCTAAAGGTCCTCGAGTGATTAATTGACAATGACAAATAACGCCGTTACTTCGCATCGTTCTTCATATCCGGCCACCTATGGTTGAATATGCTTTTAACTTCTGGCACGAGGGACTCCAAGTGCTCGGAGAAATTCGGTTGTTCCGCCAGAACAACTTCTTTCACGTCGTTGACCAGATCGTCGAGCTTCTTAGCCTGTCGGCGGAATATTACGTAACCCAAAGTCCAATTGAACGGGGGAGATTGAATCACGTTGCCACGCTGAAACTGTCATATTCGGTCATTGAGCATCGCCAACAACAAGTAGCCAAGCAGCCAAATAAAAAAGCTCCTCCGTCAAGCTTCAACGTACAATTTTCTTCGCCCTGGCGAACACCGCTTGCTCTCTCCATTCTTGAATAAACAGAGCTGGATTACAGGATACCCTCTCGATCTCTCTTATTATTTCCCGAGTGCCGTCCCGCATCTCCATCGCGGATCCGACGCTCTCGTTTTGCACGCAGGGCCAACGTTCCTCTCGCGACTTGTAATCGTCCAGGACGGATATCTGCGTCGGAAGGAACGTCAGTGGTTTCGTTACAGGAACGAAATTTCGAATGAGATTTCAATAGCTTGCGATCAGCTTACGAGATGAATCGGCTTCATGGTGACGATATCGACGACGTCGAGGATCAGGGGGGACAAGTTTCGCAGGAAAGCGCTCAAAAGGATCTCCGTCTGCGGCATATCCTGCAACACTTCGGAGAGCTTCGCCGTATGATCGTTCTTCTGGATTTGATCAACGATCCTCTCGACGTTCTCGAAGATCACCGAGGACGCCCAAGCGATCGCGTGCATCTCCTTCCACATTCCTCTCGCGCGGAACAGTGGGCTGTCCATCAGAGTGAAGAACTTGCAGATCAAACCTACGCTGCAGAAAGATGCAACGTGTCACCGAAATGAATGTCTGCCGTTGAAAACGAATGGCAACGAAGAAACAAAGGGGACATTTTATTCCGTTGCTTGCGTACCTCATCTCGAAAACGTCTTTCGCGCCCACGTCCAGGCTCCAAGACGTTTGAAACTCCTCCCTCAATCTTTCCAATCTAGTCGCGTCGTAGTCCGAGTTCTCCTGATGGACCAATGTGTCGACGTAACGATAAATCTCGATCGTTTTCGCGTTGAAGTCCGTCCAATTGAACGGCGCTCTGTTCCTGTAGCGGATCTCCTCCGTCTGCTCGATGTCCGATATGTTCATCTCCAAGTCCATTTGCACGGACTTCGAGATGCGACAGATCAACACCTTCAGCACTGTTTCGTTCGAGCCTTTCGGAAATTTTATCAAGTCCGGCGGGTTCGGATTCGTGCAATAGGTTCTCGTGAAATTGTCATACTCTAGAATTTTTAGCGCCTGCAAAAGTAAAAGGAAACTGTTGCCTCTTCCTGATATAGCGAGATACTGGCATATTCCTGGCTTGCGAATAATATATCTCACTGTGACCGTTCTTTCGGGCAACATTGTTCTCGTTCTTCGGAAGACCCGCCGAGTTTGCGAAAGTATTACGATAAGATTGTTTACCAACCTTATCCTTGTCGGTGACTGTCAAGTAGAACGACTCGATCAATTCCATCTTCCGCTGTCTGAACTCGCCGATCCAGCTCGTGGGATTCTTCTCCAAGTCCTGCAAGATTATCTCCGCCAGTATGTCCATCTTCTTCAGGTCTGGTTCGATAGCGGTGTAAGTTAAACTATGAGAACCGATCATTTTCGCGATGCTCAAGTGGATCGCCAGGCTGGAAAGAGACAAAAAGAGTCAATGAAGAAATGTCAATTTAGATCAAATAAGAACTTGTCTAATTTGTCAATCACTCACAGGTTCAATCTTCCTTGGGCACGAGTGTCTTCGAAAGCTTCGTGCCATTTTTCGTTGAACTTGAACACGGCCCAGTCGGGCTCCGGCCTCTTCGGCGAGTTCAAATGCGACACCAATTCCCTCGTGTTGCTGACGAGCGAGGTTAGATTCGATTTCTCGATGCTGACCACCTTGTGGAACACCATGCTGAACACCGTGGACAAAGCGTCGTTCATCTACCAAAGGCCAGCCCCGTACAAAATCATGAGACATTCCGAGAATCGAGGACATTCGAGGGGAATACAATGCTTACTATGCTCTCGAAGTTCCTCAGCGCGAAACTTTCGTACACATCCCGGATGAACTTCTTCCCGGCATCGTTGCACACTATATCCTCGACATGCCTAGATTCGTTCCTACCCACTTTGGAAAGCTGGAAGATCTCGTTCAACGTCTCCCCCTGACAAAAGAAATCCTCCGCTCTGTTGAACTTGACTTTATCCACGAATTTCTGCAAAACGTGTAAGAGTCGTCTCTCAAAGTCATCTCGCGTCTCCTCATCAAGCGCGAAATGTTGATATAATGAACAAGATGTCATTTGCCAACCTCGACGAAGTTCAAGTTTGAGAACGATTTGACGAGAGTTCGATAAACGTTCGGGTCGAGGCTCGTCAACAGTTTCTCCACCGTGTCCTTGTGATTTATGGAAATATCGTAAACTCTGTATTGAACGTCCTCGTGAATCACGGCGGCATGATGCAACATCCTGACTATGATCCGCATAAAAGACACGACGTAGCTCAACGTTGCTAGGACGTTGTCCGACAAAAAGTCCCTGAGTCCGTCCAGAATTTCGGCTGGTCTGTAAAATGTGGCCATTCCCTAACTCGTGAATATCTGAATACGACACGAACAGTGAAAATATAAACAATATCGAAAAGTCTCACAGTTGAATGTCGTCGATGTGACGGTCCAAGATGCTTTGCGTCAATTTGGCGCCGTCGTGCAGAATGGAAATGCCCAGGTCCAGAATTTGCGTGAGATTCTCCGGATTCGCCATATTGTCGAACATAAGTTGAAACCCGCCGGATAAACGCTGCACTAGTATGAAGAAACTGTCGGACGAGTCGACGGTAGTTCGATCGTTCAACGTTCGTTTAGCCAGCTCGAGTAACTTTTGCAACTTCGAGAATGCTTGGCGAACGGTCGGCCAGTCGCGCTCCCCCGAGAACACCGGATCCAAAACTCGTAGCGATTTGTTCACGCTACGATTATTAGATTCGAAGATGTACATTTTTTTTTTTTTTTTTCGTTTTTACTGAGAAGAAGACGTTCATTTGACATTTTAGTGCCGACGAGAAAAAGTAATCCCGAGCGAGATTGATGTACAATAGTTTGCGAAAAGTTTAGATAGAAAAGCGTGCTAAAAAAAAGATAAATAACATCGTTGTTCGGCACTGAAACGGTTAGAATCTGATTACTCACAATGTCAGGTCAATCTCTTTGAACGTGACGTTCTTGAACGTTGTTATTATCTTCGGCAGCCATTCGCGTATCTTCAAATACTCCGGGATGTACTTCTTCACGGTCTGCAGCTCGAGGATCGTTTCGACCGCTCTCCTCAGGTCGTCGAAAAAATCGTAGTCGCGAAACTTCGCCATTACCCGGTCGACCATCTCCAGTAAGCCGGAAAAATCGAGGTGCTTGGACAAACTCTCGAGCATGTCGGGTATCATATCCGAGTCGATGTCGCAGAGGATCTTGGAGATCTCCGGGTAGTCCTGTTCGTCCCGTAGAATCAGGTACTTCTTCAAACTTTCCGGTGAACAGATCACTCCGTCGATATTGGACGAGCCGAACGCCTCGACGAGCTGAAAATCGGTTCGGAAATAAACGTTGAAAACAATTCCGCCAGGTGATCGTTCAGCCCCCGGGAAGAAAGCTGCCCCGGGCTTAATAAGACGATACTGACGTATAGTAACTTTATAGACGAGTTGAACAGTTGGTCGATCAATCCGCTTCGCGCGTACGGCATCTGAAGCCTGAGGTGGTCCTTGATTTCCTCGTGGTTGTTGAACAGATCACCCAATCGAATCCCTCGATCTAGTTTGACAAATTCAATGCTCGATGTAAATTCCTCGCAGTATCCCGCGTGATGGTAAATGAGATGTCGGGCAACTCGTGCGTACGTACCGAACAGCGATTTGATTTCCGGTCTGGTAAGTATCTGCGCCATTGATTTCAGAAGCTGGATGCTATTCGGCAGCGTGCTGATAGCGGAAAGAATCGTCTCGTTGCCGAGCATCGGCTGCAGCTCTACCACCAACGGGCCTAGACTGTCGTAAAAATGACAATTTCTCTTATCGCGTCTATCTCGAGATAAACGCCACTTTAATTTCCGCTTTACTACCGCTTTAATTCAGTTTGATCATGACCGCGGAGAAATTCTCAAACGAGTTCTCGAAATTAACCGTCCAACAGTCAAAGGACAGGCTAGTTAGTTACGACAGATGACTAGAGAAAGAGTAAGTGATTAGAAGGGAAAGTCTCGCAACTTTCTTCTACTAACGTGGCGTTCCTGTAAGAAGGAACCTCTTCGTATTCCGACAGAGGGTCGCAGGGATTCCCAAGGCTGCAGATGAAACTCTGAACGAACGGGAGCAGACCGTTCTGTGGCATCGACCTCGCAGGAAATTGGCAAGTTGGATAGTACCTCGGATCCACGTTGTCACGAATCGTGTAGAGGATCATGAACACGACCACCGGCCATACAAACACCAGAGCCAATATCCCCTAAACATTAAAGTTTGTGCGTTTTACCTACCTACCGTTTCGTCGTTCGTAAATCTCTGCATTGTTTATAATTACCGGTTGGCGTTTCCTCACGATGTAATTCTTCCATAAGAGCAGTCCGATTTGGTCGACCCTCATCTTTGCGAGGACGATTTAGATCTGCAAAGTTAATCATCGAGCTGCTTTACGCCTGTCGTTTTTCGTCTCGAATATGAAATTTGCTACGAGGTTCAAACCTTCGCTCTCGACAAACTGTTTTTTGCATCATCTACCAGCAATTTATTTACGAAGCATCGCTCCGTAAATGAAATGATACAGCATGTCGGAAATAATCATTCAAGTGATATTTGATAAGAAATTTTATTGATCACGTCTACCTACGCGTGACGTTTAAATTTCAAGCAATCATCAATGTGCATCGCGGGTTCGCTAGAATAAGTATAATACACAAGAGTTAATGATACGTAGTTTCAATTTCTTCGAAAATAATATTCTCCGCCGTTTTTTTAAACTTTCGTAAGAAGCGATGGGAAGTCTAGTTTATGCGAATTATTCCGAATTATGTGAATTAGTGAGTGTCAGTTGATTTCAGAAATTTCTTCTTCCGAAATTCTTTTGTTCTTCTTACGTCGTTATTATAGTTTTCACTCTTCTGCGTCTGTTCAGATATTATACTATTATACATCGCATCATATAAGAGCAATATACGTTCATTATAATTATCAGCAAATTATAAAAAGAAAGAAAGTCCGAGATTTAACACTAGAACTACCACACTAGTCAAAATGATTGGTTTTACAATTTTATTTTAAAATTTCTGTTTCATGTTACATTTTTTTTCCCCGCCTTTTGCAGTGATAACTAAAAAAATAATGTAATGAATTTTATTTTATTTTATTTTTATTTATTTGGAATCAAAATAATTTTGTATCATGGCTACTTATACCAACACCAGTCAAAATGACTGGTACTTGTCAAAGTGTAAAATAGGATCCAACAATTTGTTTACCGAACTCGAATTAATCAGTTTCGTACAACTTCTCACACGTTTTTAGAATTTATACTGTATCATGCAATATGATGGTGATAATTATCAGAAAAATTGCGCATTTTCTTTACTAATTGACGATCATATGCTTGAACGTATAGTATCTTGCACGGAATTAGAAGCATCTCGAGTTTTGGGTAAAAAATTTGGAATTTTCTATGCAACGAAACGAAAATTTTGGAACTTTCATATTTTGAATGGAGCAGAAAATGGAGACCAAACTTCTTTTCCAACATCGTGAAATGATTTTACCGAAATATTGAGATTTATTCGCTTTGATAAGAAAAAAAGTGACGAAGTCAACGTTTACAAAGTGATAAATTTGCTTTGATATCGGCTGTATGGGATAAGTTTATTCAAAATAGTCAGAGTTGCTACAAACAAGGTGCAAATATTACAGCTGACAAACAACTCTTTCCATCTAAAGCCAGATGCAGATTCATTCAATATTTGCTGAATAAATCTGACAAATTTAGTATTAACTGTACTACATAACATGGGATTTCTATCGTAAGAAAGTAATAAATCAATGTATACAAAAATATTCTGTTCTAACTGTACTACATAACATGGGATTTCTATTGTAAGAAAGTAATAAATCAATGGATATAAAAGTATTCTGGGATTTCTATTGTTAGAAAGTAATAAACCAATGAATATAAAAATATTCTATTCTAACTGTACCACATAACATGGGATTTCTATTGTAAGAAAGTAATAAATCAATGAATATAAAAATATTCTATTATTTTCATTTTTTTTTTTTTTCATTTCTAAAGAAAAACAAAATTTCAGTCGTTTTGACTGGTTTTGGTAGAAATAGCTTCGTCGTAACTGTCGGTAGATCTAATGTTAACACTTTACCGACCGGTAGCCTATTATTCGGCTAACTATTCACCGCTAATACACGGTCGGTAAAGTGTTA
>WIUT01007542.1:0-11752 GCA_010645135.1 Tetragonula clypearis
GTATAACAATATCTTTGTATATATTAATATACGATATTACCGGTCGGTAAAGTGTCAAAATATATAAATATATTATTACACGATATCGACACTTTACCGACCGATAGCGGTAAATAGATAGCCGATTAATAGGCTACCGGTCGGTAAAGTGTTAAATTGTCATCAGAAGAATGCACAATTTCTGGAAAAAAAAACGTACCTGCATCTTCCAGCACCGCGACTAAGTTGCTCCTCGCATCGAGCTTCGATCTTCTTCTTATACTTCGCTTCGTACGCTTCCGCATCCGATTTCGCTTCCTCAGCTTTCGTCTCGTGCTTCTCTTCGATTTCCTTGCTCCTCTTCGTGTCGCCTTGCAATTCGTCCAGGTAATCGTTTTCCTCTTTCAATCGTAACATCTCGTTCTCGCCCTCCACTTCTTCGACAATCGGACTCATCAGATCCCTCACCGAAGACAGCGTCTCCTTTATCTCGTTTGCATCCGCTTTCATAGCAAGAATCGCCTTTTATTTAATAATCATTACGTAATTACAAAATGATTGCAACTGTAAATTTAGGTGGAGATGCATGATCTCTTTGTGATACTTTGGATATTTTTATTTGGAAAAACTGTTCTCTGAATTTCATTCGACATTGGAAATCGAAATGACGCAGAATAGAAATATTAAAATTATAGTTGACACGTAAAATTATACGTAAAATAATGTACCTGTTGAAATGGTTTGAACATTAAGTCGAATCGTGTCTTGGTAAGGTTGTATGTTAGCTGAGTGGTACAACCGAACGTTCTCACTACTTCTTTGGCGTTAAATACTAAATTGAACAATGGCCCGGCAATTATGTATCCAAGGATCAGCGCTCTCAACATACTTCGACCTGATCGGCCAAAGAACGTTGGTATCGTTAGAATGCAAATGCATCTCACCTGTTACATCAAAAATGACAACATAATTTCACTCTCTCTCTCACGCACACACACACAGACAAGAAAAAATTCTGAAAGAATTTCAGATAAAAGAGGTTAATACTATCAATACTACAATTAATAAAAAAGAAATGACGAAAGGCAAGATGTTTTTTAAATGTCTCTCTAAAAAAAAAAAAAAAAAAAAAAAAACAGACAGAATCGAAAGAATTAATAATCACCTGAATCGACACGGCACACCCAATCGAGAGCATCGTAATTACGATACCGCCGAGACACACGGTCGTATACGGATCGAACTGTAGATCGACAATAATCCATTCGTATAGAATAATGCCGAGAAAAAGTCCAAGCAAAAAGCCGATGAACGCACGCGACTTCTTATGTGTGCCGATCGGACCGAAGAAAATAGAGTACAACGTTGGAAAATTGGCTTGGAAGCGCTTGAGGAAATTCTTCTTGAATTTCTCCACTCGTAGACCGAGATTGGTGACATTCTCCATTCCAGGCATTTTTTTTTTTTTATTATATCCCGCGCGCGAATTTATTCTGTTTATTATTCTTCGGCTTCGTTTCACATTTGACGTGTCGATCGATTTACGCAACTCATGCGAGCCCAAGGATCGTCATTTTCTTGGTTGAAGAAGACGTCATCCTTGACACGTATTCCTCGATCGTTTATGCTTGCTTTCCCCTTTTCGGAATCTCTTATTAATCGTCGCTGATCTCTTATTTATAAGAGAGTTTGACAGGAGTGACTTGACAAATATCGGTTATTCGTATTTTGCAACCAACGTTTATGTAAGAGGATTTCTATTCGATTGTGCCTCGATTTTCGAACAAATGAATCGACGTTGGCTGGTTTTACTTCCTTCCGTTCGTGGCTCGTATTTTGTTCGCTTTCGTTCTATTAGAAAGCCGTTAACTTCTTAACGTTGGATTAATTAAATTGGTAGATCAGTAAGAAAATTGAAATAACGTTGAAAATGTTCACAAAAGTGAATTAACGAAATTTAGTAATATCGAATAATATGCTAAACGTTGCAGCTTCGGAAAAAGAATTACTTAATGTATTAATAACCTCATTTATCACGGAATATCGGGATATTATACACATCTACTTTGTTCTGACAATAAAAAGAAGTTCGAAAGATTTTTTTAATCAGCATTGACGATAATCGCAATCCTGATGAAAAACATTCAACGGAATTTGAATAATGTTAATTGTTTCAACTCTTGATGCTGAACGATATTAATATAAATATTAATTTTAATTGCTCGATAATGATTTTTAACTACTGACGAAGCATAAAGCGGTTGGAAAAATGGTTTGAAACGGAAGAATAACGTTGCGCGATGAACATACAGTTTAAAAATAAAATGTCTAATCTACGATACGTCAAAATAATACTAGGAAACACACGCGTACTAACGAGATTCTTTACTTTATCTTCTGGCAAAATTCTAAGAAAATATATGTAGGCATTGTAGAAAGGATATGAGAGAGTATAATGAACAAACATGCGATTAATATCACTATCGTTGTTACATCTTTTTACATCGAAAGTTAATTTCACGTTCGTTAAATTCGCGTCCGTGAATTTGTATGAAAACAAGATAAATTTAAAAATTACGAAATCCACTTCAATAGAGATCGTTCCGGTTGGCTGAAATCACTTATGCATTCGTCTAACTTACCTCGAGTGCAAAACACGTAACGAAGCTCCTTCCAACATTAGGTAAACATTAGACACGTAGAAAATTACAGTGGACATAATATCAAGGTTACGTTATTAAAATTGCTAGGATCACACATCGTAATTACACAATGGCATGTTTCGATATCGTTCGCTCGTTTCAAACCGGTAGAGAATGATGACCGAGAGAGAGAGAGATCAAAAACTACTCGGCGACTATTACGAATTTATTTGAAACCAAATGAAGTTTTAGCGTTTGAAGCAGAAAAAGAAAAAAGAGAATGAACGCAGTATCATTTTTGATTTTTGCATCTTTCTCGTGCGAAAGAATTTGTCGTTTAAAAAAAGAAAAAAGAAAAATAAGTATCAATTAGAACGTATTGTTCGATCAAGTCAATTTTCATTCCGCTGAAACGAATGCACAAGAGATTTTTGCATTTTTTTTTTTTTTTACTTTTTCTTTTAATCGAGAATTCGTAGTTTTCCAGAGAGAATAAAAACCAACTGGAACTCGTTCATTGACGTGAATTTTTACTCCGCTAAAACAGGAGAGCAGACGAACGGCTAATGTTATCCGCAGATTTTTTTTTTTAACTCTTTGGTCGAGAATTCGTACTTTCTTAAAAAAAATAAATGTCGATCGGAGCACGTTTGTTCAAATCAATTTTTATTTCAATTGAATTATAAAGCTATTTTATAATTATTAGCTGTGTCGAGGTAATTAGCGGTTTCTCGCTTATTTCGCAGGCACAGATATATCGCAACCGATTCGTCATTCGATCATTACATCAAGCGTAAAACAATTTCCAGAAAGAACGTATATTAATCGCTCGTGACAATTTGGAATCTTATGCATTCCTGTCGCACGATCGATCAATTGCGTTTAATTAAACATTTACGCCGAGCTCTTTCGCTTCCTTTTCGTATTTCACTCGGTACTTCTTGTCCGGATCGTATTTGTTCGCCAGCTGTTCCCACAATTGCGGCTTGTTGTTAACCATGAATTTGATCACCTTTTTGATTACTTCAGCCTGCTTCTCCGAACATTTCTGACACTCCGTGGCCAGAGCATCGGGCAAGATTCCTGAAAGATCGGAGAGAAAATTATTCGTCAGAGAGTGTTGAAGAGCAGCAACTCTTAAAACAAGCTTAATTGAGATTTAATTTTCATGCGATTTGAACGATCTCTGACTGACTAAAGAAAAATAATAAGTAATAGAAAAGTAAAATAATAGATTAACAAATAACGTGGAAAGTGGATATAATAGAAGAGTGAAAGCAACTTTATGATAAAAATAAAAATTATTATACTAAATTGGTCTTGGAGTAATTCGGTGTAACGAGGAAAAGGAATTGAAAGTGAAAAATAAAATTGCAGTGAAAATGATAGACATATGACCAAATGCAAAAAAGAATTGTTTAATAATTATTATTAGCAATATTATTAGTAAATTATCTAATAATAATATCATTGATGAGCGAATAAGTTCTTTTGCAATAAAGTGAATTACAATTCTATTACATACTTTTCAGTTCAGCTCCTTCAGGAGTGCATCTTCCTTGGTCCATCAAACACTTGAAATAATTATTCAACAAACGATCGCTTTGCAAGATTTCGTCTACATTGATATTGTCGTATTTACTTGTATATTTTGCTCCTTCATCGGGTCGAGCGATCACATGAACGATCGACGCCACGAGGAGAATACAGATCAATGTTCGAAGTATAGCTGTCGAAAGGAAATAAAAAAAATTACAATTAAAATACATGTAATTTTACTTTCTGGAGAAATATTTTCCAGACTAAAAGCCATCTTATGATTACGCTGTTGAAGTTTACGCGTAAACTTTTTTGATTTTCACTAAAGTAATGAAATCTAAATAGAAATTTGTTTCGTTCGATGAACATCACAATTATATTTTGCCCTGTTATTTGTTTATATATTGCCCTGTTGTTGGTTTTTGTATTCTTAAATTTTTTAAAAATATACGAGCATTCGTTTCATAGTCTATTTACGTTTGACAAAACAAAGTGAAGAGTTAAATACGACTGGGACATTTCGATAATGCATCTTTACAAAGCTGTTCCTCTGTTCGAAAATTTCATTTCGATTGATATCGATTCCTTTCTCTATTTTCTCGCAAAATAAAATCCGAAATGATATCGGAAGAGTTTTGAGTACTTTTGTACGTAAAGGACGCAAATATTTGCTTATATCTTTCATCAACTACGTTTCTTCTAAAACAAATTTTCCCGAGAACTTTATTCGAATATTAATTGAAAGAGATTCGAAAATCAATCAGTGCAAGTCACTTTTCATTAAAAAATGAACGTGTCGTACGAGCCTTTCTTATCAGCCGTGTTATCAGTGATCGCACATATTCTCTAAGGATTAAATTGACAATTTTAACAGCAAAACGATAACTGTGCAGTCTCCAATTTTCGTTAAGCGAAAAGCTTCTTGACTTCTGAATTTTTCAATCAATATTTATTTGAAAAAATTGAACAGTGAATTCTTCAACCGATAAATGTTGAGGGGAGAAAATGGCACACCACGCTACTTTCAGTCATCGTTTTGTTTTTTAAAAATTCTACTGCGAAATTTTAGTAATTAATTAACCACCAACCTTTCATGGTTCCAACACCTTACGTGGCCAGTCACTCTGTATAAACGCGAAAGACTCACCTAAACGTGTTAGCTGCGATTCGTGACTACGACTGTAGAGATCTGGCTGATGCTTATATACATAAGTCCAGCCTCTAGAACACTGGTAGGATTAATCGTGGAGGTCCAGCGTGAGCAAAGGTGGGAATAATAACGATTCATATAGGCCAAGCTGTACTTGGAAATCGACGCTATATTTTTTTTATTCCAATTACGGCAGAATATTCGATTCGTTTCTTGATCTCACGATAATACGCGTCTTAATGGCATTTTTTTTCCTAGTGTTTTATTAACATATCGATGTAGCATGCTTGTGTCGTTCGGTATGATCTCATTTAAAGCTTTCCATTCTTAGGAAATTCTGTACAAACGTCATTTTCACTTACAGGAAACAAAGATCATAATTTTGCAAAATAATTTCATCTCGAATTTTTTTCTCCTCGTTTCGTGTAACTTTCTACGACCTTGTTTTTCAATTCGCGCGAAATAAGTGCAAGCGGGGAGAAATGCGACAAAATAATTTCATTTTAATATTTTCATTCGAAAATTTTTCCTTCATCTTTTGCAACTTTTATCTTTCGTACGAATACGAATGGGAATAGTTTCATTTCATTGAGAATTTTTGCAAAGAAACTGAGAACTGAGATTTCTTCCTGCGTTTTTTTTTCTTGCCAGTTATTAAAAAATGAACATTGAAATATCAGAAAATTAGTAGTTACTGAAAAGAAATCACTTTAGCAACCTTCGTGTTTCATTTCCTTGCGTTCTTATCCAATGCTTTAACAAATCATACGAATCAAAATGGTACAAAATATAAAATGCAACGTAAATGTTAAGTAACGTATAGATGAAATAGATATAAAAAAAAAGGATAAAGGTATAACATAATGCAAGAACTTAAATATATCTTTCTTTCTATCGAAGAAACGAGACTGCGTTAGAGAATACATTGGTATCTTTCTTTATTGGAAGATTCTATTATGAAGGTTAAAAGGGAAAGTGCCTGGAAATTATATTTCACTTTTTATATCACCAGATCAATTATTATCTATTGAGCAATGAAAATAATTTAATTGAATATAAATGGCCACATTAAACGATCGTGGTTCAAGAAACTGAGAACTTCATACGTATTTAATTTTTAATTCAATTCTGAAGCAATATATTCAGACGAACGCAAAAAAAGTATTTGTAAGAGATTTGTAAGAGATTTTTCGACTTCTTCGGTTATTTATTTATCACGTTATAAAAATAACCTTTTTGGCATGGCCATTTCTTACATTTCATTTGAGACTACGTGGTAATGGCTTAAATAATTGCAATTTTTCGAAAATATGATTACGAAAATTGTTAGTCATATTTTCGTATATTTGCACACTGTGTAGTATCTATTAAGTATCGCGTTATTTTTGTAAAAATGATAATTTCCTTGCACAATGGAATGAAGGAATTTGAAATACTTGTAGCGCAAATGAAAGCGTTAGAATCGTTTGCAATCCAAAATATTAGTCAGTACAATGTTGAAGTTGATTTTCTTCTTAGCGGACAAATGGCGAATGAAATATGTTTAACAGCAAACTGTTAATCTGATTAGTTATGTTTAGAAAACGCACAGTGACAGTTCTCAATGTAAAATGAAGAAATTCAAAATATGTAGTAAAAATTTCCATCAATAATTCCAAATATTTCCTTCTCTCTTTGTCACATGATACATTTTATAATTTTTTAAAATGGAAAGAAATGTTGAAACAATACTGTATTTCGATAATCCGATATTTCAAGTTATTAACCAAGAGATAGTTTAAAAAAAATTAATAGATTACTTATCACATTTTTTTTCTAAATTTTCTACATTCTTAATAAAAAGGAATAAATTCCTAAAGAATAAAAGAAAAAATAGATTTCTAAAATTTAGAATTCTAAAATTTATACATGTGATTAACCATTTGGAGATTACTTTAATTTCAGACATAAAAATACAAGGTACTCGAATTTCGCTTTTTAGACGTTCGTAACTTTATCGTACTAAGCATCGTTTACCATAAATTATATGATATTATCTGGTTTCGTAACAATTCTGCGCACAGATTTTACAAATGTGTTTAAAGTTCATTTCATTTCAGTGATCATGCCGATTCACGGAATTTTACAATGACGCATAGTTAACCCCTTAACATACGAATTAAATGAAATTCGATATAACCAAAAAATGATATATATATTTTTCATTTTTTAACATTTCTGTAAACTTGACAAAGATAACTTTTATACTCTTATGCTTGTACTGAGAAATGCCATGAACGCAATACTTGTAAAAAAAATTTAAAAAAAAATGAAAGAACAAATTAATAATTCATAGTCCTTAGAAAACGTATGACGTTACTCGAACGTCATTATATGTTAAGGAGTTAATAGAAGAAAGTTTTAACTGGAAAATTAGATAATGAGCATGTCACGAATATTGAAAAAATTAGACGTTAGTCAATATTAATATTAGTAATAGGAGATTATAAGCGAAAAGCAATACAACATTACTGCAATTTATGGTCTTATTTAATTTAATAGGAAAACACATTTCATTTAAATAAAAAAGAAATAATTAAATCAGTTCAATTTTCATTTGTTTGTTCGATATTTTTCAAATGGTCGATCGTTCGATATTAATCAAACGATCATGGCCAACGACAGATTTAATCGATTTAAAAGTATGACTTATATCGCGTTATCCTGTCTTAATCGCGTTCGATTGTTACCTACGTATCTATTATGTGAAATATATCTCTGTTTATATTGGATAAACAGTTCCAGACGTGAGATTTTATACTCGATAACAAGGTGGTATTGTTTTATTCAGAAGATCAAATGAGGAAATCAATTGTTTATTCTGAAGTTTCACGGAATGGTTGAAGAACACTTTACTAAATTAATCGATACTACTTGACGAGAATGAGAAAATCGCGAAAAACAAATTCCTAAATAAATATACATAACGTGAAGCGCAGACTTGCGTTGAATTAATAAAGATTTAAGGATTAGGAATGATTCATTCGCAACCATTATCTAAAATGAATATAAAAGATTCTTCGTTATTCCTCTTGTGTTCTTGAACTGAGGTCGTTAGTTTTTTGTTGTTAAAAGAAATTTTTTTTTTAAATTCCAACAAAAATGTGGAATTTTGTGGAATGTGTTAAAGTAGGTATGTTTCTATATCTAGAGCATTAAAGGTTTAGGTTCATTTGTTTTTTAAAACAATAAGATAAGATTCAAGGAAACTTTCAAGGAAAGATTTACATTTCTACACCTTCTTAATTCGAGAATTATCGATAAATGGTTATTATAATTCAAGCATACGAAGAAGTTGAATTCGTTACTGATTTTAATATCAATTTTAATTTTTTCTATTAATCAGTTTTTTTTTTTTTTGTACCGATGCATTGTTATTGCTATACGTATAGAGTAAAATAATTTATTTATGATTAACTGTCCTTTATGATTAACGCCCTACATGCGTAAAACTTCTTGGAAAACAGGAAAGATTAAATAATTTTTTTTATAATGAATCATTGATATTTATATATTATTTCCTGCGAAATTCTTTTTCTTTTAATTTTTGCGGAAATTTTATGAAAAATTCACGCGAGAAATTCACTGTTACATTTATAATATTTTCCTACTGTTTGGACCATTTGATATAATAATTTGCATTATATTTGATATTGATCTGTATGATTTGGTATAATAAGGATATGGTAACATTATAATTCTTCAGAAATTAAATCAGTTAATGCGATTCGAAGAACCAATTTAATCAGTCTAATTACAGAAAAATCTGGAAGCCTCTAATTCTAGCTAATAAAAAAAAATTCTAGCTAATAAAAAAAAAGGAACTCGTTTCAATGAAAAGTGGCATGATCATATATTTACATATATTTACACGTGTGGAAAAAAGAATATGCAAGACGAAATTGCACAATTTACAATGCGAATGTTGGACGAAAGATATGCAAAAACAAGGGAAAAAAGTTGGCTAGACGTCAGAAGTTTTTAATCGTCGGAGAAACGTTAATGGTTTCTGATGTAATGTATGCGAGAGGTGTAAATAACGAATAATTCTAATTGTAAATGATTCTATTAATAAAATATTGCATATCGCAGCTTTGAAAGTTTATAATTTAGAATTGAAAGGTTTTGCTTGCGAGTTGCTCAATTGAAGTACAATTTTATAATAATTAATTAATGAGTCTATAAATAGGGCTTCAAGGTCTCAGAAAGTTTCCAAAGTCGGTCAAGATTTTAGAAATGGTGAAGATTACAGACATATCGCGCGTCTGCAATGTTACGTCATATTATGATAATGATCGAAACCAATAAGATGAAAATAATCGAGGCTCTGAATTCTAAAACACAATATAATCGTTGAAAATGTCATATTAAATTCTAACTATCTGTTAATGGACTGCGGATATTTATTATTGACGAATTCATATTTTTATCAACACAAGGAAATGAAATCAAAATTGAGATTTCTTTCATAGATTCAATTTTGTAATAAAAACTCACGATCTATGTGTCTGTTAAATTTAATAATAATTGTGTTCGGGCCATTCTCTGCGAGACGGTCACAATGTGATTAAATTATGTACACATAGTTTCCTGAATCTAGAATTACATCGACAAAGAACAATTTAGGTTTCTTGTCAGCACGAAGAAATTTATTGTCTTATTTTTTGGATCTAAGGCAATGACTCGTCCCGTTTTTTTTTTCCTCCTGACAAAAAAGTCCTAATGTCCACCGTACTTTAATGTAGCCGTTGTGCCGTGAACACTTATTGTTGTCAATTTGGGTCACTGACCTGCGAGCCTGTTTTATTTGATGTCCTTAAGGAACGATCGGCTTCGAGTGCCCTTTGATTAGATTTAGTTTTATCCGGACAGCTTACACTGGGCCAATCAAACGACCTATATTTTAAAATGAACGGCTATCACCGGATAGCCAATGTCTATAAAACAGGCTCGCAGCTAACTAATAAGAGTGTGAGAGTGTAAAACAGAGTGCAGAAAGGACATGAATACGAGAGAAATTGACTTGTCTTTCTACATCGGTAAGGAACATTCTTTTATCGGGGAAGAAATTGCTCGACTTCGAATAAATCTATGATTTATCATCATACAATTTATAAATCCTTCTAATATACAGTTCACTCTTACGAATATTTATCCTCTCTGGAACACAAATTGCAGCACTACACCGTTCACTAACGCCTTCGCTAGGTGCCTCAACATTTGAACCCAATCGAACCGGATCCACATTCTTTGATCCTTCAAGCCAAACCAAAATGATTAATAAATAAATATCTGGTATGTACTAAGATAATCTATAACTTGTAAAAAAACAAATTTTACGACGCAAGGTATCAAATGCAAGAAACAAATATACTGTTAGGAGAACGTAGAAGGTGAAGATTATACGTTGTGAGTGAAATCTGCACAAGTCCAAGAATTGACTCGCCTGTGCAAATATCTGCTCGAACACTTAAATGTATTTTTTGTAAAAGATGAAAATATTTCCAAAAACAGGAAAATCTGATATTTCAATATGATAAATTATAGTTTTTTAAATGCATAAATTTACAAAAGAACATAATAATTTAAAATCTTAATGAAATTTAAAATAATATATTATTTAGATTACATTAAGATGAATTCAAATTCACAGTGAAGATGAAAAAGATGCAGAACATTATTTATTGAAATTTAAAGATCTATGTAAAGGAAGGCGAATAATTCAAGGAATAATGGGGAATTAAATAGCAATATAACTTTAAGGGAAAATACCTATTGTACAGTTTATTTTATACATTCAACGACTGTTTAATTCAAGTATAAGAATGAAAGCCTTTCGCGCTTTGAAATCGTAATTCTTCCATTATATCCTAGAACAATGAGGAGTAACAAACTCGTTGTTTGTTATACAAATATATATATATATATATGTATCAGGATAAGAATCCCATTTCAATTTGAAAACATTTTGAATTCTGCGAATGATAATCCATTATATCCATTCGTCAGTAAAACGATCATTCTCATTTCTTCGAACAAAATAATTGTATCTCATCCATCTTTCGGTTTGAAAAGAAAAGAAACACGTATCAATTCATTCCCTAAATTTTATAAAAGTTAAAACGATGCAGTACAAATATCGCTGTGATGTTTGCACATCGAATTCTGTTCCTGAACTTTGTAAATTACTATATTTTCTTTTTTTGTTTTTTAAGTGACTACAGGAAGGCGTACCGATCTCTTTGTTCGAGATAACTTCATTTATGTTCACTCATTGGAACAGTCTCTATTCTTAATGGACCATTTCTTATAGAAATATTATAGTCAAACGACGGACAAGTTGATCCGTGCAAATTACTATCAACGATTAGGAAGTCAAAAAAAAAAAAAAAAGAAAATATAG
>WIUT01007543.1:0-11749 GCA_010645135.1 Tetragonula clypearis
TATATATATATATGAACGTTATATAGTTGCAGACGTTGACGTTCGATTGATAGATTCAATTCCACAGGTGGGCTTGAATATTCTTCGGGTCGTAATTACTGATTATCGATCCGTCGATAATATCTTGACATTTCGCTTTAGAGTACGCTAAAATCAAAGCGATCGTGAGCTTTGGTCACGATTTGTGTAACAGTTTGCTCTTGCTCTTCTCCAGGAAACGAAAAAATAGTGTTCGTTTCTTTTTGACAAATACGAAGGTGATACAATAATTATTCGTAACGTGTAATTGTAAGATTTATTAGACAAACAATAGAGTTCTTACAACAATATATAATCTCTGCGATATAATCCTCTCGCTTGTACAACACTATAACATTATTTTTCAGTAATTCATTCGAGCCATTTCTCTAGCTCCTTTATAGCCTGAAAAGAATGCATTTTTTCTTATTAAAAAGCAAGTCGCGCGTGTATTTGATTTTTTGCAGCCAGCTTTAAATTCTTATTAATTCGTGCACACCATACACGTTCATTAAAAATCTTCTTTGATACTTCCAACTATAAAAATAACAACACGTTGCCTTTTCTTTTATTAAAAAGCGATCACCGAAGTGATCGAGACATTTGTTTAAATCATATTTCAATTAGGCAATCACAGTAATAGAATGATCAGATCGTTCAGTTGAAAATAGACAGATAGGTTGTTTGCCTGATTCACGCAGAAAATTCGTTTTCAATTTAATTGATTAATTTATATGAAATTTACAAAGACAGTTTTCGAACAACGCTATTTTCTTTTTGCTTCATTTTCTTCCGTTTCATTCACTATAGGATGAGCTGTTTAAAACTCATTTGTACATTCGAGCTTCTTTTCTTAAATTTATTGTTATATATACATATACATCATTACGTAAAATCTGCACAGCGTTAAGCAGTTTTTTTAAAGGAACGTTGATAATTATCGAGCCACTTTCGTATATACTGACAATTGATTACAAAACGGGACGGTGATGGCACTCGAGAAATTTTCGTTTCCTTGGCAAAGCAATGATCACGTAACGCAGACGTCATCCGAGTGAGTCCCTTTCTTGTTTTCTCTCTTTTCACGTTCGTAGAAGCAGATCCTACCTTTTACGAGTTTAATTGCGACACAAGGCGAAGATACGAAAGTCCTCGAGTGTTCTTCTACAATCGACTATTCTATGCCCTTTTCACTCGAAAAACGCTTCAGAAGATGGAGAGGTTTCACGTGAATGAAAGCAAGTAAAAGTGTCGAAGCGATCCTTTTTTGGGGGTCGACGAGCAATCGTGTCATGGCCATTCCCGTGAACCATTCGTCTCGTGGCGCGTTTAGACCAAACGAACAAATGCACGATTCGTTCCCTTGCTTCGACAAGTCATCCATAAAATTCATATTTCCATATTTTTCATATTTTAATTCATATTTTTGTGAATGTAATTTAAAAAAAAAGAATGGAACCTAGGTATAGAGAATCGTTTTAAAACTCTCCAGCCAGAATTTCATTTAGTTATACGAGTGAGAGGTACCATTATTCAATTGTCAGCTGTGCATTTCAACAACAAATTTGGGAAACTGATAATTAGAAATAAATCGTTCGATATTCCTTCTATGAAATATAACGTTATATCCATGAAAAAACGGTACTTATCATTATGAACAAACGCACACTGACAAGATGTGTACCTTGAATTAAAGAATTTTGAATTTCATTCAAAACCAGTTTCTCGCTTTCTCTGTTTTTTTTTTTTTTCGAGTCGCCTCACTTTCCTCGACGTAACACGTACTTTTATCTCATTTCAAATTCTCCGTGATATAAAATCTATAAAAATCTGATGCGACAACTATGAAAACACGTGCATGAGAGCTCGTGTTCACTGTAAACATAGATTACATTAGAACGATGCACCTGGATTTAATCGTGAAGTGCAACGTGCAACAAACGAGCATTCATTCCTTTGATTCAAACGCACCGTCACAAATCTCACGTAAAGCCGCTGCTTTTCGACTCGTTTGACTCACTTGAGGTGTCTTTAACGAGACCAGCAAATCCATGGCAAACGTTTTGCAATATCGTCCGATATTCCAGATCGATTCGGTTACAAATTGTTTCGAGGAATAAAAGGCGCGGAGACAACCGGTCGTATCGAGCAACTTTCATCGTTCGACGCTCGAGTGCGTGACCGAACGGCGAACACACTAATCTCTCCACTTCCACATCTTTAACCTTCACCAAGGTGAAAGTTCAGAACCTCGTCTAACAGCTTCTCGGTAATTGATACCTACCTTTCGCGGGAATCTCGTTCCGAGTGAAACGCGAACGCGATACACACGCTTTTGCATACCTTTGCGACAGTAACAAGTATATATATATATATATACATGCACATATACTACATACACTATATACATTGTATATACTATGTATACTATATGTATGTATGTGTATATATATGTATATATATATGTATATATGCATACATCTAGTCTGTTGTTTCTCGATGAGATATGCTATATTATATACCTGCACCAGATGGGACGAGTTTTTGGGTGTTTGCTCGAAGTGCGCTAATCATATTGATGAAAATAGAAACACCGATTACGCGATTCCCGGAACTGTAGCAAGATCTTGTTAATTACAGTTCGTTATCTAGCGGTAATAGCTGGACGCTTTTAAACGTGAGACGCGGCTAAATTCGACAAGCGATCTTTCACCGCTTTTTGGAATGGTAATTAGCTTGCTATGAAATTTATCCGCACGCACGTTATATATATTATATCTTCAGAACAGAGAAGAAGGTGATAATTTTCTAGGATTTTTGAAATTTTCATGGACGTGATAGAAAATCGAAAGCAATAATAATGAATATTTTTATTCTATATATTTCTTTTGCACTATGGATGCACGAAGAACTGTCGCATTTTCGGGAAACGTTTTCCTAAAGTTTTCGTCAGTATTGTTGAAGGTAAACTCTTCTGTTTCAGAGTAGATTTCATGCAATTGGTATTGTAGCCTTGTAATTCATGCGTGTGCTTCTTACTTATCTGTCAGATTAATGACAAGTCCGCGTCTCCATTTTGGAGCACACATTTAAAAAAGAAAAACCTTACGAATCGTATCAATGTCTTTTCCACTATGCTATAAAATCTTTTCTTTTAAAATGGAACTTTGGAGTCTAATGATTTCATTGAAACATTATTCTCAATTGTTCCATTTCATCACCTCTTTCTCTACGATATTTATAACACACATATATACGTGCAAGGAGTGTAAGAAATTCCGCCTGGAATAGAACGATTAGAATGCCCTTGTAAGCGGAGACATTAATAACTATAATAAGCACCCAAAGATACACGAGTCATATTCGCGTGACGAAGCAATAAAATCCAGCCGCCCGACACAATGATAACGTGAATAATGTGATCACACTATGCCGAACTGGCCAGAGATATTAGGTAATAATAAAATGTTGACACGTTCGCGTGTACGGTGTTCATCGACACGTGTTTAAAATCGGCTCGCTCCTGCCGCAGCGTATATACACGCGTTTCCCGGAGTTAATCTTAAACTTCTTCTACTTTTATAGTAGTCGCTGGCAAATGGTTATGCATAACTTGGTGTATTGCAGATACGTGAAATAAGTAGAGCGTATAAGCTTAAGAGAGATGCTCATTGTTAAGAAATACGCAGTGACGATGCTGCCAAGCCATAAAACACGTCAACTCGCTCCTAACTTCTATCCACCTCTATGTGGACTTCCTTCCTTCTCTCTCTCTCTCTCTCTCTCTCTCTGTTCTTCTTTTTCTCATTTTTTTAATGGATTAATTTATTATTTTATGTACGTAACGTTTCGTGCACATAGTGTTACGAATGATCGACGTTATTACTTCGTTGAACATGGCGCGCGTACGGCTCTATTTTTATTTGTATGTACACGTACACATGTTTCACGAGGTTGCATGTAAATATATACGATCTATTTGTAAATAGAAAATGCATCCTATTTCGCATTCCACATTTTTGTTCTTTTTTTTATTCCTACCTCTCAGTTGAAAGTGAAGAAGCGACTGAACTCTGAAGAGAAATTGAAACTTTTCTAACAATTGAATGAGACGTTCAATAAAAAAATTAAAAATTCATAAATTATTCGATTTTCGATTGTTTCATTTAAAGGTACATTCGTCACTCAATCGTACACATATACAATACATAGACAGAAGTCACTCGTTTCCCTTTCATCAAGAAGCACGGTCACTCAAAACGGAGTAAGGAAGGATGCGATGTAATTCAGAAAGCGAGACGACCTCGGTTCGAAACAGTCACCGGCCTGTAACCAGCTCGTAACATATGTTAATTAACCAACGAAATCTCCGAAAGTGTTTATTAGATGAAAACGAACAGGCAGGAGAGAACGTAGGAGGAGAATTAGGCATCTGCCTCTAAGTAGGATTATGGTTATGTAAATGAAAGGTTATCGTGCCAGTTAGCGTGTCCCAGCTATGCTAGTCGAAATTGCTTTTCACACATTTTCCATCGTGTCTACAGTTACCCGTTCCGCTTTTCCACCGTTTTCTTTCCCTTCAGCCCTTCGACCTTGCACGCTTCTCTTCGTTTTCCTCCATTATTCCGTACTTCGCGTAGTCGACAATGCGATCATAAGGTTGCCTTTTGCAAACTGAAACTCCGCTGAACTATGGGAATGTGAACGCACATTCTCGGGCCAGCACTCGTAACGCGAAAATTTCCGGTTAATTTAACACGAAGACGCGTTAATTGTTCGTTCTGCCGATTTTCGGCATCTTTTACAGAGCTGGCTGTTCAGTGATTAACGTTAATAAGGGAGTATATCGTAAATTTTAAATATTCATCATTGTAAATATAAGACTCCATTGCAATCCAAATTCGCGTTAATTTATTGAATTGTCTGTTACGTTGATTTTACATGATATTTCTATTAAAAATTGTGTGTAACTGTCTGCAGTATAAAATTGCGAACGCAATCGTAAAAATTGTGCTTTATATTCATATGTAATACATATTATATCCGATTTTCCATTGTTATTAAATTATATTCAGCATTTGCTACCATTGCTATGACGATAAATGTAATTGTAAAAACAACGTGTGTTTAATTAGGTTGTCATTTATATGTAACAAATATAATTATCATGAAACCAACAACGAGTTACAATAATTATATTTAATAGTTGTTACCATTAACTTATGAAGTGAATATGTAATTACGTCAATATTAAATGTATATAAATAATAAATACAATTATACAAATGACACAATAAATAACGATACTTATATTTCACATTTCTATGTTATACCATTATTCCCTAATCGTTACTAATTCAGATAACAGTTTTCTGTTGTGTGCGCACGTAGTTGCAAGTGAATTTTTCACGTAGCTTTTTCTATAGTCCAATACGTGTGCTTACGACGAAGTCGAAATGCTCCGCCATTTTTACGGATATTCAAGAATCCGAGCGAGCAACCTCGTTTGAAGAATCATTCTGCGCTGTTTTCAAGGTAAATCCCATGCTTGTTCCACAAATTATGATTGCGCGCTTTAATCCGATCACTCGTTGCTCGTTGTTCTTTCCGAAATGTTCCTCCAGCTCGCTTCCTGTCGCTTCGTTACGAAACAGGACGCATCCGCACACAAGGCTGGAATCCATGTCGCGAAATACCGTGGCCCCCCATGATAGGACCATGCAGGAAACACGGAAGACACGCGAGCACAGCGTTCTTCCACGAAACTTTCGTAACCGTGATGTTGGCGAGTCTAAAGCCTCGTTCGGATTAATATCAGGTTGGGTTAATTAAATTGGGTACAAGTCACGTGGATTTGCTTGAAATTTCTGTTCACCTTGCATGCAAGACCAGTGATCTCTGAATATTTCATTTACGATTACGGGAAAATTAGAAGGGGATCTAGTCGGTGAATTGTGCACGTATAAGATAATATTGAAACACGTGTAATGAAACATTGCCAATTGAAAATTCTAATATAAATTTTCTTTGATCTCCAAATGATTCTTTTTATCATCTTGTCATTGCTGAATTTCAATGTTACCAATCGTCTTTGTAATATATATCATATATACATTGTACATAACGTATATCATATATCATTGCACAACTTCTTTGTCACCATATATATTAAAATAGGTTCTTTGTTAAATTGATCGCGAAATTAGAATTCCACGTAATTGGAATGAATTGCGAATTTTCGTAAAAATTTACCCGATCAGGAGGCTTTCATTTGAGCAATTTCAGGAAACGGATGGATTGTCTCAAGTAAAAGGTTGAATCAATGTCGATAACAGTCAAGAGAAAATCTACCTTCATTTTCCAGGCATTCGTTTAATAAAACGTTTCTACATAAATATTCACAACCGTTCGCCAGGAACACGTTCGACTTGAAATACCCGCCGTGGGTAGGTTTGGAAAACTGTTCTCGCTGAACGGTCGCTGTTAAGACCGAAGAAAGGAACAAAATGGCGTAAGAGTCTGGCCGCCTGCGTGTCAACAACAACGACAACGATGAAGACGACGACGTCGAAACGTGAATTTCGTTAGCGTTCAGACAAGCCCGAAGCAACGGTAACGACTTCCTCCTCCGCGTAGCTTTAATCGAGAGCAGTATCAGCTCGGGCTGTTGCTGGCTGTTCTCGTGGAAGGCCTGCTGACGAGAAGGGATTGCCAGAGATCTCGGAGGAAGAAGGTCCTTCCGCGGGGGGTAGCCAGGGGGAACGTATGCATTTCTCGCGGAGCTCGGAAGTGCTTTATTTCCATAGTGAGTCGGTATCCGTACACACAGACTGCAGTCATACTGATCTCGAGAGGTACGTCTCCTTGCCTCCTGGATGGAATGTAAGGCGACTCGAAGAAGAGAAAGAGAGAGAGAGAGAGAGAGAGAGAGAGAGGCAAGAGTCTCTGGCGTATCGTTGGTCGGTATGCTTTAGCGCAGCCAGTTCGCCGAAGGCGAAATTGTCTTTCTCCCGGAATGGCGAATAGTGGCTAAAAGTAAAATGTAAGAAAATAAAATGGCCCCGCGGGCAGACTCTCCTGCAGGTGGAGCCTGGATGGAAATTATGAAGTCAATCACCTGGCTGTTCTTCGGAATTACCACCACCATTTCCACTTCAGTCACTTCAGTGGACACATCGTTTATTTCCGTATGCAACAACAGCCTGAAGAATTTGATATTTTAACGTTTCATTTCAATGTTTATTATTTAAACGAGAAATATGTATCTAGGAAAATAGTAACAGTATTACTTTAATAATGAATTCAAATTAATTAGTAATAATTTAATTAATAACAGACTTCGTACGTTTTTATCAATTCAATCAACGTCGTTTCCTTTCACTTTCCATAGGAATATATTATCTGATGTTCCAAAATGAAATTTTCCAGTTTAGAGGAAACGTGTCCTCATGGGGGTGCACGTGTAACGCGTACTATTTAAGACATTTTGAACGTCCCGCTTGTGGAGTTTCTTTTACCTTGACTACTATTTTTCATTTGTGCGCAATTCGTTAGTATTACTTTTACTTCCTTCTTGCGGAAACAATTATTTGAGAGTAGTAAGATGGCTGATGGACATTTTACTGGCATTAATAGAGTTGCATCCGTGCACTTCCGGTATGCTCAACGCTGTATACTCAAAGAAATATACTTGATATAGGATGCTATCCGAAATAAAAAGCTCAGTTAAATTTAGCTCCATGAATACCCCGTCGTCCATATTTTTCATTTGAAACAAAATAAGGATGATAAATTATACCAAAAAGATATTAATTATTACTACGCTCCTAACTTTTGATAACAACGTCAATTGCGTTATTTTATTATGTTTAATATACAGCTCATTCTTTAAAAGAAAATGAAAAATTCATATTTTGTACGAAAATGATAAAAATCTGCGAAAAATCTTTCAATAGAAATATTTTCAAGGAATTAGAGTATTAAAAAGGAATAATTATGTATTACTGACAGAAAACTTGATATTTATCATCTGATTTCTTATTAAAATTGTAACTAGGTTTTTAGTATCACACTTATTAAAGAAAAATTGTTCTTATATATTTTGACAACGATCGATAAATAATATGTATATATATATAAACAATATATATGTATACATGTACAATTTATATTAAAATTTTTCATGGTGACATTGTAAAATGAAACTATTCGTATAAGTAAAAGGATCTCAGCAAAAGGATATTATCACCCTACTAAAATAGACGTAATATATCAAATTTTCAATAAATATTCAAGCTTCTAACATATTTCCTGTCAAACCGATTTTTTATCATTTTTCGTTCACGCTGGAAGGGTCACGCTCTATGTTGTCAAAATCAACAATTCCTGCTACAGCTTATAATGGAATATTTCTCCTACAATTTATAATGTTTATAATAAATAAAAGGCTGAATAAAAGAAATTTAGAATTATTTGTATGTATTTATACATATATAATTTTTATATTGCATCCTTTTTTTTTATTAAAAAAAAGGATGTCTTTTTATTAACATTAGTAAGAATCATACTGTTTTATACTGGAAATGTATAATATATTATTGTAGTTATTTATTACGCTTGTAGATATTTTATAAAAATTAATATCTTATCATTAGCCTCTGAAACTTACGAACTTTCTTCTGAATAGTATTATAAACCATCTCTGTCGTCACAGAATCACTAATTAAATTATTATTACAATAAACATAATAATAATTTAATGTTTCAAACAATATTAATTTATTTCTTATTAGGCTGATGAAATTAATACAAAACTAGTCGAATACAACTTTGAGTTATATAAATAATTTACTATCGATGTATTCAATTTCTTCTTGCTATATTTCATTTTGTAATAACGTTCAGCTTTATTTAAATTTTACTTGGTTTCGCAAATAGCCTGACTTTCTATGGATTACCTATTCCTTTTCAGAATTAGGCAGATTGAAGCATACTTGGTATATTCTTAAATCCAGCTTTCTCGTAATCGATTCAACGATGATAAAATTTTCTTTATATACGAAACCACCTCCAGATCGAAAATATTTTAATATATTTGTTAAAAATGCAATTTATAAATATAAATTCGTCTACATAGATTAACATACGACACATGATGACACATGATTCATAAGCTCGCTGATGCAATTGTTCCGTGTTACAGAATGTCTATTGGAACTACACATTAATAGAGGCTGTCACTTGCCAGATGATACTCCGATTAGCCGCATAATTGAGAAATATCGGGAATTTAAGGATATGACAACTTTAAATGGATACGCGTACAATTTCTCATTAAGTTAGCCGAATTAGCGTATACACTATTTCATTTGCATAATTAATTTATTGCTGGATGAGCCGTCAGAAGTGACAGCCGAGAACGATAATATATTGCTGCTTCGGTGTCAGGTAAATGAAATCCCAGCTATATGTCTTACCCAGCTATATGCTTTAAGTCCTATATTCATTCTTTATATTATTAAATTCAATGCTACAATTAAATTGAAATCAATGTTTGACTCAATAAATTGGTAAGTCAAATGATTAATAAGTTGTAGGTGGTTGAGCTTTTCTCTGATGGAACAAATGTTGAACATGTATGAAATTGTAATGTCTTCTACGTTCTTTCTGCTGTTGTTGTTTTGTAAAGTTTCGTGTAACAAGCCGCATGTTAATAATAACAATGTTTCCTATATTTTACTTACTATCTTAGTAACACATACATAAAGCACACACACATTATTCTAATTAATGTAACAAATTTATAGTTTTACTATCTATAATAATTTCAGTTTCTTTCCAACAATATAGAATATTTTTTAATAGGACAATGGAAACTTACATTGAACTTCGGATAGAACCAATCATTGCTAATAATTACTCTTTAACAGCGATGATGTATAAAATAGCTTTCCACACGGTACTAAAATAATATAATCCACAGAAACTTCCATTCACGTGTCAAAAGCGCAAACTTTAACAAAGACGGTGTTCCAACGTTAATTATTAATTCGCCACGACCACATTTCAATGGATTAACTGAGTTACAAAAAAACGTGAAGAGAACATTTGCGTGAATCGATGATCGCTGCGCCGCGGGATCAAATTGCCGATCAGAAAGTAAAAAAAAAAAGAACTGCACCGCAGAGTGAGCTCGTACTTACGGACGAGCGGTGCTTTCAATTTCTCGTCGGAATCTTTCGTTCTCTACTCGCGCGCGTTTAACCTCCTTCACCCGGCGAACGTGTAGACACAACGATTCTCGGAAGATCTCGCTGAAATTCATAGACGTCGGCCGGAATTATTGTTCCGCTTGATCGAACGGCAGTTCAACGTGGTTAATCGGAAAAATCTCCGTACAGAATCCGGCCGCCCCCAAGGGGCAGAGGAACGACGTAGGACGAGTGGAGTTACACGCTGCGTAACAACGAGAGAGGAAAGATGACACCGGGGGAGGGTGAAACGTAGAGCGCGAGAAACAGAAGGGTGAACGAGCGGCTCGACGCTTTAAACGGAAATAGAAAGACTGTGAAAGAGAGGGAACGGAAGGAAGGAAAAAAGAAAGAACGGAGAGAGAGTGTGTGTGAAGAAAATAAAAAAGAGAGAGAGGGAAAAGGATAGATGAAAAGGGGCGAATAAAAAGAGAGAAGAACGGGAGGAAGAGGAGGAAGGGATTCGAGTCTAGAAGGAATTCCATAAAAATCGGTGAAATATGCATAGTGCCGCGGAACGTGGAGGAGCGTAGCGACGTCGTCGAGTGTCCCGGGGGAAACTGAAATCCCAGCACGAAGAAGAGAACGAATTGGCAAGTGGAAGAGAAAGGAGCGGAGCGGCAAACGTACAGGCGAGACAGGAGGTGCGTGTGCAAGAAGAGTGTGCAGCAGCGGAACGGTGAAGGAAGAAGACGCTGAAACGAGTGCCGAAGAGTAGGGGGTGGTTTTAGGGGTGGTGGCGCGCGACAGATAAAGGAAAAGCAGGTCGGCAGAGCGAACATTTGGAACGTCTTCTCGAACCGAAATCTAATTTCGGCCCTCGCGAACGAAACTAAGCTATTTTTCCCCGCAATATGCACGCTGCGGTGTTTTTCACCCTTTCGCGCGAACGCCAGCCACCCCCCCCCCTTTCCCCTTGTCGTGTTGGCCCCTCCTATCATCAGAAAAGTTGAAATTTCAGAGAGTTGAAGTTTCTACCGTCATAAACTGTCGTTTTTTTAAACAATCGGCCTGAATTTTAGCACGTTTGGAGCGTTTTCAAGCGTTGATGTTTGCGATTTTGAAAAAAGTATATACGTCTGTTTTAGTATGCAAAGGATCTTCGAACAATACGTGCGATCGTTAACGATGAACCGTTGCGCGTAAGAGTTTAATCTATTAAGAATCACGGAATCGTTTATAATTTATACGTTTCAGACTTTTTGTATCATTTTATATCGTCGAATTCCATTTTCTAACGCTGCGACACATGAAAGAGAATTCGATGGATTTGCTTAGTATTTTACTTTGTTTCGTAGTCCGGATGCTGCGCAATTTTTCGAGACTCAAAGAAATTGAAGCACTCGTGTAATGAAATAATAGGTGTCTACATGATAAGCATGTTCAGTCACAAGTAAATTAAAAAAAATCTTAATAAAATGTATGTTCAACTTACTTTAAGAAAAAAAAAAAAAAAAAAATATAAAACAAAATTTTTTGAT
>WIUT01007544.1:0-11749 GCA_010645135.1 Tetragonula clypearis
ATACCGGTCCTCCTCTACGTGATTTAATCTGCATGGTAAAAATGCAACGGGCAAGAGAGAGAGAGAGAGAGAGAGAGTTTTACAGAATATATAATATATAAAATATAAAATGGAACATATATATCTTCTACAATCTACATTCTACTCCAAAGTAAAAACATTAAAGTTGAACATTTAGAAAAACGTTAAAAGCAACAAATACATACGCTGGACGATAGACGAAAAATACACGCCAAGCTATTTAACTCTCAACTATTTATCCGTTCTAAAAATATTTCGCAAGTCCTCTACGTAAATATTTCTTACGAAATGAATGAAATTAACGACAGACGTAACCAAATGAACAAAAGTTTTTAAAGCACGTAAATGTTTGATTCGTTACTAAGGTAACAATTATTATTAATATTTACAAAAAAGTAATTACTGCTGTTTACAAAATTAAATTTTCGTAAACGCTTGACTGTGTCAAATCGCGTTATCTTTCTGCTTGCCAGATGGACATTTACCAGTACCAAGTATTTCACGTACAATGTATAGTGAAAATTCATCGAAAAGTTTTCGTCGCTGTCACGTTCAGTGAAGCTCCGGCTTCGTTGTCAGACGCGAGGTATACGGTGATGATTGGTTATGAGAACCGCTCGCTTCTGAGGAAGCGTCTGCTCAGTTAACAGTTTATACATGAGCAACGCGAGATCAAGTTTTGTATCCACTTTGAGGCAAAGGGAACGCGAATGTGATCGAAACTTGATGAGATTTTTTTCGCGCGAAGCGGATCGATCGTTTCGGTCATGAATAAAGATTGACGAACAACGCTTGTTGGAAGTGCTTCTCCGTGTAACGTTCGTGATTTAACCCCTTGCGTGTAAACTCTCTTCCGTCTATCGACAGAAAATGATCAAATCTCTGTGCGGCGAAAGTCAGTGCGACGTATTTTTTATAAGATATACATCTCCCTGTAAAACATCGTAGCCTGAGGATCCGTGAAGATTCAATGACTGAGACAAGCAAATTGGCAAACGACGGACGTATCGGCTATGCCCGTATATGTCACGGACGTGTACACTAAGTGATCGAGGATCTTTTTACGATTTTTTTTTTTTTAGAATGGCTGTTATCAGTTTGATAATTATCCTGGCTGCATGCTTCTTCAAACTTGTCCTGTTCTCTAATGGTCAGTAATATTCGGGCTTTATTTTCTACATTTTAGTTCTGACACAGAGGTTATGAGCGATAGCTGATAATTTAAACACCATGCCTGAATATCTTGTTACAGTTTGTCTCTTTTTATTATAATACTGTTGTACAATGTTTCGACATTCATTGCATTTCAAATGTTTTAGTACATCTTTCGATGGTCTTCGAAGACTACTTTGCAACATTATGTTAATTCTTTATCACTATTTATTTACTGTGTAATAAATTATCATTTACTTACCGTTTAACTGTATTATCTAACCGATTTGCTAAAGTTCAGCAATGTCATAACTTGCAACATCACATTAAATCATGAATTTCAAATTTTGTATATATACATTTTGTTGTTCAAATTCATAACAAGAAGACAATAATGGAAATTGTTATTTTTAGGATCGCCGACTCTTCTTTTTGTTACGCAAAAGGATATTAGGATGGCTAACGCTTCTCGCGCTAACAAAGTAGCCACGATTATAAAAGATCTCTCCGAAGGTGCAGCATTAGATTTTTACTTTGAGCACGAGTTGGTATGTTGGTCTGACAGTGGTTTAGAAATAATTCAGTGCATTCAGACGAATGGCACCCACACCGGTGAAAGGACGGTCATAGTGAATTCCAGTTTAATTTCTCCTGATGGTTTAGCTTGCGACTGGTACACAGGAAAGTTATATTGGACAGACGGAGAGAAGAATAGAATAGAAGTAACTAGTATTGATGGACGTCATAGGAAAGTCCTCTTTTGGACGGATATTTATCAGCCAAGAGCTATTGCTCTTGTACCAATGAAAAGTATATTATTTTGGACCGATTGGGGTGATATACCTAAAATAGAAAGAGCTGCGATGAATGGAGATCCATCAACAAGAGAAGTGATCATTTCTGACGATATATTTTGGCCGAATGGTTTAACGGTAGATTATGAAAATGAGTTGGTTTACTGGGTAGATGGGAGACTTAAATTTATTGCGGTAATGGATTATTATGGAAGAAACAGAAGAAAAGTTATAGAACAAGGGTTAGATTATCCCTTTGCAGTGACATTTTTCGATCACAAATTATATTGGACCGATTGGAAAACATGGTGTGTACATTCGTACGATGTTCGTCAAAATCAGGCGCATCCTAGAGAATTATTGCACGGGGAATATATACCAGGTGACATAGAAGTTTGGGATGTTAGAAGACAACCGTATGGGAGTCATCCTTGCGAAAAAAATAATGGAAATTGTTCGCACTTATGTCTTTTAAGTATGACAGAACCTGGATATAGCTGTGCGTGTCCTACAGGTGTGAAGTTAGTGGATAACTTAACATGTGCAGAAAGACCAGAAGAATTGTTATTGATAGTTCAAAGAAATGAAATTTGTCGAATTTCTTTAGATTCGCCAGATTACACTAATTTTGTATTACCATTGACAGGTATTTAATATCTTTTCTATTAATGTATTTATTTACTTCGCTTCTCTTTTTAACTTGTACGTATAATTTTTCAATAAAATTAGGAATTAAGCACGCAATAGCAATAGACTTTGATCCTGTGCAAGAAATGCTCTATTGGACAGATGAAGAAGCTCGCGCAATTCGTAGAGCCTCCCTTGACGGTTCTAATCAAGAAAATATCATAATGACAGAAGTGGAAAATCCTGATGGAATAGCTATCGACTGGTTGGCGCGGAATCTTTATTGGACCGACACAGGAACAGATCGAATTGAAGTAGCCCGATTAAATGGCACGAGTAGAAAGGTACTAATAAATGAAGATTTGATTGAACCCAGAGCAATTGCTCTAGCCCCCGAACTGGGATGGATGTTTTGGACGGACTGGAATGAAAAACGTCCAAAAATAGAACGAAGTAACCTTGATGGTACAGAACGTGTTCTCTTAGTAAATAAAGATATTGTTTGGCCAAATGGAATTGCGCTAGATCTCGTACGATGGAAAATCTATTGGTGTGATGCAAAAACAGATAAAATTGAAGTGTGCAATATGGATGGTACCGATAGAAGAGAAGTAATAACAGATAATCTTCCACATCTTTTCGGATTAAGTTTATTGGGAGATTATTTATATTGGACTGACTGGCAAAGACGAAGCGTGGATAGAGCACACAAACTTACAGGTGGTGAAAGAGAAGTTATCGTTGATCAAGTTCCAAATGTCATGGGTCTAAAAGCAGTGCATTTAGGAAAAGTTAACGGTACAAACCCTTGCGTGAAAAGTAATGGTGGTTGTAGTCATTTGTGTTTAAACCGACCAGGAAATAAATATGTATGTGCGTGTCAAATTGGATACGAGTTAACTAAAGATAAGAAAACTTGTGTCGTGCCGGATGCATTTATGTTATTTGCAAGAAAAGAAAATATTGGCAGAATTAGCATTGAAAATGCAAATAATGACAATATTATTCCATTGACTGGAGTTAAAGATGCAAGGTAAAGGCTACATTTATAAACATAAAGTTGTATTACACTGTTATTAGTTATTTTTTTATAATTATAAAAACTGTGTTGGCCAAACAATTGTATACAGACATTAATATCACTGCTAATATATTTTATTTCTATTAGCGCTTTGGACTTTAATATAGCAGATCATCGCATTTACTGGACAGATGTTAAATTAAAGACAATTACAAGAGCTTTCATGAATGGATCTGATATAGAAAGAGTTGTTGATCTTGGTTTAGAAGCACCTGAAGGTTTGGCGATTGATTGGATTGCTCATAATTTATATTGGAGTGACACAGGAACTCGAAGAATAGAAATGGTCAGATTAGAAGGTTGCAGCAGAAAAGTTCTTATTTGGACTAACATTGTTGAGCCTAGATGTCTGGCTCTTGATCCTAGTAAAGGGTAATTATAATGATTTTTTCTATAAACGTAATGCTAACTCATAAAAAGAAATAATAAAGATTATAAAATGTGAATTGAAACAAAATCTGATCATTTAGCTAGGATTTATATTATTGAAAGTAAAGCGCGTTATGTAAATGTTTATAAAACAAGTATTTCCTGTATAATTAAATTTTTAACATCATTGGATTTATATATATATATATATATATATTTTTTTTTAGTCATATGTACTGGACAGAAGGAGGAAATTATGGAAGTATAGAAAGATCATATTTAGATGGTACACATCGTGAAATAATACTTTCCAATATTGGAAGAGCAAATGGTTTAACGATTGATCATTCGGCACGAAAATTATACTGGGCAGATTTATATACTCCTGCTATTGATAGCTTTGATCTTCGTACAAAAAAAAGAAATGCAATTATAACAGACAATATTGTATATCCATTTAGCATTACTCAGTATCAGGATTACATCTATTGGACAGATTGGAATACAGGTAAAAAAAAAAAAAAAGGTTATTAATAATGTTATTTAATACATATACAGTGATCACGTTATTATTTACAATAAGTACTTTCTGAAATTTATAGACAATTTAAACAAATTTTAATTAAAAACATTTATCTTATTAATAGGCGACATAGAGAAAGCTAATAAGACTACTGGGAAAAACAGGGTGAACATACATAACAAGTTGGAATCTGTAACAGATTTGTTGGTTTTTCACGCTTCAAGACAAGCAGGCTGGAATCCTTGCGCATTAAAAAATGGCAACTGCACTCATCTTTGTATTGCTTTACCCGGAGAAAATGAAAGCGCATCTAATTCTTTCAAATGTGAATGCCCTACTCATTACAATTTAGCAGAAGATAATAAAACTTGCATTGGTCAGTATATCTGAATGTAAAAAATTTGAATTTAATTATGTTTAATATTAAATTCATTTAATAGGGTTTAATTTTTTTTAATGTTCAGTGTCAAGATTTCGTAAAGTTGTTAATAATTTGAAATATAATTTTATCATATTATGATTAAAAAAAAAAGGAGTTAGGAAGCATAGAACATGAGATAAAATAACGCGACACGTATTTAATTGTTCAACATATTTGACATTTATTGTTTAATATCTTTTATTGTATTAATTGTGAATTGATTAATATTTTGTGTAAACTATATTTTCTGACACGTGCAATTTACATTAGTTAACTTGCGTTTAATTAATTTACATTTTCTTCTTTCACAGCGCCCAGAAACTTTATGATGTATAGCTTGCGCAATGCAATGTTCCGCTTTCTTCCTGATACGAACGATTGTTCAGACGTGGTCCTTCGAATTCAAGGTTTAAAGCATGTGCGATCTGTAGAATTTGATCCTATAACTCAACACATTTACTGGATAGATGGACGAACTTTGTCCATCAGGAGGACCTTGGAGAACAAAACGCATTCCAGTATAATGATTTCTGGAAATTCAGGACATCCTGTGGATCTTGCTTTGGACTCGCTGGGAAGATTACTGTTCTGGTCGTGTGCCGTGAATGATGCGATCAATGTTACAAAGCTTGACAATGGCTCTGCGCTGGGTGTCGTTGTCAAAGGTGACGGAGAAAAGCCGCGAAACATTGCAATACATTCAGAGAAAAGGCTACTTTTCTGGACAGACGTTGGAAAGAAGATGAAAGTGATGCGCAGTAAAATGGACGGAAAAGAAAGGATTGTAATAGCAACTGATCTAGAACAGCCGACAAGCATCGCGGTGGATGTGACTTCGAACGTTGTATATTGGGCGCATGGGAATAAGATTGAGTATGCAGATTTCGATGGGAACAGTGGAGGAATTTTGGTGTCTACTGTTGGACAAGGATCAACTGTTTATTTGTCCGTCTTCTTCGACTTTATTTACTGGTTCGATAGAGAAACGTCGAATTTAGAGCGTATTAATAAATCCGGGAATGGAAGAAAAGTAATCATGAATAAAGTACTTACAGATTTAATTGCCGTTAATACTCCTGAAGATGATGCAATGAAAACGCATGTTTGTAGCCCTTTCCGGGATTATGGAGGATGTTCACACTTTTGTATAGGAACTACTTCCTCCAAGTGAGTTCTTAATTTCTATTTAGGAAATGTTCAGGACGATTAGAGACCCGAAGGGAGAAGCGACCATTCTGCAGATAATTCTATGTTAAAAAGAGATATATTGAGAGTATTATTTCTAGATGTTCTTGCCCAAAATCTTTGGTTTTGTCCGAGGATGAAAAAACTTGCAGAGCCGCGCCAGCTTGTGGAACAGATCATTTTACCTGTGCTGCGCCTAGCTCTGCAGTAACAAAAGACTGTATACCTGCAACATGGAAATGCGATGGTCAAACAGACTGTCCTGACGGAAGCGATGAGTTGGGTTGTCCAGCGTGCAGTCGCGATCAATTCAAATGTCAGAGTGGCCATTGCATTGGTAAAATTCTTGAATTCTTATTAAATCGTTTCGATTGTAAGTTAAACATATTTTTGTTCGTAAAATTCTTTGAATTGTGAATTATTGAATTTCATTTTAGACATGTCCTGGGTATGCGATGGAACAGCACAGTGCCACGATGGCCTAGACGAAGCTCATTGTTGTCGTCCAGGACAGTTTCAATGTATTGGAAATGGTGTTTGTATTTCTGGTTCAGCTCTTTGCGATGGCTGGGAAGACTGTGCTGACGGAAGTGATGAACTTCCAGCTGCGTGCACACCTGCAAATAATCCTCGACAAGAGAATAATTCGTCAGAATCTGGAAAAGCGAATTATGTCATTATCATACCTGTTGCATTGTTTGCAGGATTTATTGCAACTGTTTTTGGATTTTATTATTGTAGAAGAAACGCAAATAATGAGGAGTTGCCTGATATTTTACATGATTCAGCTGGAGATCCACTATCGCCCAAACCAGTAAGACTAGCGAAACCAATGTTTGCACAAAAGAATTGCAGAAAAGATTTGAAAATCGGGATGGAAACTGTAAGAATGTCAATGTTAAATGGAAGTAGTATAGGATCAAGTTATGATCGCAGCCACATTACTGGTAAGACGTTATTATGTATATACAAATAATAGTAAATTATACTGTTCGAATATGTCGGGAAGCAAATAATTTTTAGTAAATATTTCACGAGTAATTTATTATAATTGTACAATGACATATGTATACGTGATTATCTTCATATTTTCTGATTAATCTATTCTAATTAATATAAATTTATATATATATATATATATATATATATATATATTATTATATCGGTAATAATGAAAATTCTATTTCAAGGAGCCTCTAGTTCAACTCGAGGCAGTTCTACAGGAGGTTACCCGCAAGAGACATTAAACCCTCCTCCAAGTCCTGCAACAACAGCTAATTCTACCAGATGTTCAAGCAGTAACGCATCTAGATATAAACCTTATAGGCATTATAGGAGCATAAATCAACCGCCACCTCCAACTCCTTGTAGTACAGACGTTTGCGACGAATCAGACAGCAATTATCCAGCAAGATATCGATATGAAAGTGAACCTTATCCTCCACCTCCTACACCAAGGTCTGTTTACCAAAGTGATGCTGGAATTAGTTGCCCTCCTTCTCCTAGTTCACGATCATCTACATATTTCAGTCCACTTCCACCACCTCCTTCTCCCGTTCCCTAAATATATTAAAATTCGTTTATATTCTAATATTTTTGAAAGATGAAATCTTTCGGTAAGTCCGTAAAGAAAAAAAAAAAAAGAAAAAAATGATTGAAAGGGTAACATTTATTTTATCAAAAATTTATATTTCATAATAAGTGGAGGAGCGAGAGCATTACTTTTTAAAATATTCAACGAAAGTAGATATTATGATTTTTATTTATGTTAACAAGTAGATAATACGAGAGAAGTATCTTATCATTTCGTAAGCAAATTCATAAGTGTTATTTGACGCCTTCTTTTCTTTTTTAAAAAAATTTCGAGAGAAAAATTCTTTATTAAAGGAAAATTCAAATTTTATATCAAATCTGTTTCGAAGTGTTTGAATAAGATTTTTATCTTTGTAAAAAATTTATACCATTGTGCCTCTTTGTAATGTACTTGTAAGAGATTTAATCATAAAATTGTTGTAAATATTGTAACAATGTAAAAAGTTGTATATGACTTTTAGTTCTTAAGATAGGAGTGTTATTCTATAAAAAGAATCTTTTTTATATTAATACAAATTAGTAGGTTTATAATTATACAATAGTATTATTCTATTGTAAAAGTACGTATTGTAAAGTACAGTAGAACCTCAGTTTAACCGCCGAGGCTCGGATATTAAATTCTAGGTTTTAATTTCTTAAAATTATACTGCCATTTTGCTCCTTACCGCGAATTTTCAGAGAAGAAATTTCAGAGAAGTTATCAAAAGAAATTTGTTTTCCATGATTTTTTTGTTGCACAATTTTCACACGTGCTAAATCTCTCCGGATTATTTATAGTCTTGATCCAGCTTACCTCGGATAATCGAGCTTCTACTGTATAGCGTGTAAGAATTCGCGTGTAAGTTTCATATTAACAGCCAAAACATATCAAACTTCATACTATAAATTAAAAATAAGATAGAGAAATTGAAACTTACTTCTGACGAGAATAAAATCAAAATAAATAATGCGAACTATAAAAATTAAATAATGGTAAGAACATTTAAAATGCTTATTCATAGAGAGAAAAAGAGAAAAAAAAAAAAACAATTTTTCATTCTTTCACCGTGAAAGTGAACCAATTGTGTATCTATATATCTACATTCTTGCGTAATAGTTAATCGAAATATGAAAGTTAGTAAGTTGAAATTTTTCAAGTAACACAAAGCAATGCTGTTCCTGCAATTTATAATTGGACTGTGCCATACAACATTTAGAAACGTTTAGTGGGAAAAAAAAAAAAAAAATTCAAAATTACTGTATATATAAAATGTACAATGCGTCATGTGGAAATGATTTTTACCTCGCACTGCCATTACACAAGCCTTAAAGAAATACATTCTATTGAATTATTATTTTTGTTTGGCATTAAAGACTGAAATAATTCTTCTATATTTTTTTTACATTTACAACAAAGTGTGTAATATTCTACGCATGTAGCATAAATGTATAAAAGAATAAAACTTTTGTTACATATTTTACATGATATTTATCATTTTATGCATAAAATCATACATTCGAGATAAATTAGAATTATACATTTCAACGGACAATTGAATGATACATTTATTGTAAGCTTCACTTTCAATTGACTTCCTGCTATTTTTCCGTGTCCGTTTACTTATTTATTTTCCTATCTAAGTACGCAAAAACGTGAGTGTAATTCAAACATATTTTTATTAAAATTTATTTACTATTTACATAATGCAATATCTGTATACAATCGAAAAAAAAAAAAAAAACGTAAAAATATTAATAAAAACATCGAACAGAATACTATGTATATATAAGTTTACTATACAAACGCAATATTTACATTAGTTCTTTCCTTTTCTATCTATTTTACAGATTTTACAGACCGACATAAAAGCTATAAAAGCTATAAAAGATTCTTGTCTTTTGTTTTTATACAAAATATAGTACATATATTTAGAAAGAGATTTGTTGCCTGCTAACATAAATGATTGTTCCTCAGGCATACTGTTTATTCTTGACGGCAGGGAGAATCTGTTTTAAGGACATCTATACCTTCGATGTTACAATAAATTAACAAGTTAAATATAAAAAAACCAAATTCAGACAATACGAAATTAACATTGAAATTACTATTATAGGTGAAATATAGATAAGGAAGAAAACAGGTTTAAAATGTGTCTAATATCTCGTTTAAAATAGTAAATTATTATTATACTTTCGAAACTGTACAGATAATATTTAATTACAGTGAAATATTTTGTATTTTTAAGTTCTTTTATTACGTTTTTAGTATATATTCAATATTTGTTAAACTATAGAAAATTTAATAGTAGCTTTATAGTTGTTTTAATTAATTATTAATTTCAATAAGGTACAAAAATCTTATAAACAAAAAGTGATATCTATCTTACTATACAAAAATTAAATATTTCAAAAAGTATAGCGTAAAATAAATATATATATTCTCGTAAATAGTATTGTACAATATTCATATTTTAACATATTTAATTAAAAGTGAAAGTGTCTGATAATACTTGAGATATCTTTGTTTAAATACTTAAAAAAGTAATTATAATTAAATCTAGTTCGAACCTAATACTAATGTAAAAAAATTTCAAGACCATGTAAAAGTAATTGTTATATAAAAATGGAACGTGAGAAGAATTATAAAGGAAAGTTTTCCTTTCTTTTCAAATTGATAGATAAATATGTCCTACCGCCAAGAAATATCGATTGCATGCTTGTCCAAATAAAATTTTCTCATTTTGAACAATTAACAATCGATTTGAAAAATTAATAGCAACAGACTGTTGTTTGTTTTAAAAACTTTCTTAACAAGAGGAGATGGGGGGTAGTTGAAATTTTGGCGCGCGCATAAATAAACTCTCGATAAACTCTCTCCTCTAAAAATATTTCCTTTCTTTCTTAATTAAAGTGAAATACTTTAGTCTAAGGCACACGTACAAACAAGTGTCAGGATATTAACTGTCTAATGCTTTGTAAAATTTTCCTTTCAGTCATATTGATTATATATTTGATAAAAATAATCATGACTGATTATATAATTAATAAAAATAATCATTATGCTTGATGAAGAGTTGGTCGATACTTCTTGTACACATGAAATTTTAGAGGACTTGAAGTATTTATACAGCGGATCCTTATTATTCATTGTATCTAAACTTTCTGTGACAATCGATAGATCAAAAATTTTACATTATATAAATTCCTTGAATCCTTTTTATTTTACAAACAGGAGACAGCTAGGATTATATTTAAAGTTATGACAATTAGATAATTGCTTGAAATTTTTATACACAATTTAAAACCTTTCAAGTGCCTTAATTCTATAAAGAATCTAATAAACAAATCGACGTACCCTCCAAAAATAGTAATATTCACTATATTCGTTTAATCTGATAAAATTTCAATATTTTGTCCCCTCACTTTGTAAAGTTTTTTTTTTTCTTTCACTTTTACTGCACGTATATTCCTCACCAGTGAAAAGTGACTATTAGCTTATTGAATCAATTGGCAAATAATTAACGGCACCCACATCCAAGGACCGACATGTCCTGGTAATTTTTCAACACTACTTTATTTTCTTCGTCGAGATAAAGCATGGATATAGAACTAAGAGCGGTAGGTACGCAACAAGCTTTAGGCACCATACTTGGTTTTGTTGAATAAACCAAATTTTGGACAATTGCATGATTGGTAGAATTTAAATGATCTGCTAATGGGAATGGGCAATCACCGTGACAGTAAAAGGCATCATAACCAGGGGGAGCAACAATCCAATCATTCCATCCGACATCAGCGAAATCAACATAAAGTGGATGTCGCCTGCAATTTTCACGTCCATCCTTTCGACGATTTTTCCGAAGTGCTGCTCTTCTGGCACGGCGGTCCATTATTTGACTTGCGGAAGACATCTTGTATCTAAATAACAATAATATTCAAAGAAATTATTGACCTCATCTTAATATATATTAATTATATATTAATAATTATTAATGAACTCTATT
>WIUT01007545.1:0-11747 GCA_010645135.1 Tetragonula clypearis
ATACTCAATATATGTGATAATATTGAGAGAATCCAACACAGAAAAGCGTGTTGTTTCGGGCATTATATTTTGAGTTTATTTATTGTTACTTTGTTATCTTATTTACTTTATTGTTAAACTTTATTACTACATTTACTATTATTACTATATTTACTCTTATTTCACGCATAAAAGTCATTCTAATCATGAATTTTGATCAATTACCTCTGAATAACTATACCTTACATGTAACATGCAAAGATATAAAGTTTATCATTTCTCGAGTACCTACACTCGAATTTGGTTGAAATTTCCGCGTACAGAAATTCAGACTGAAATCTTTTATCCGGAGATGGGAATACCATAGAAAATTAACATATTTCTATTTCCCTAAGATTGCTGATATTCATCCTGAGAATATTTCAGAGTTCTTCGGATTCTCGGGACACATTGAGAAAGTCGCGAGTGACGAATTATGTCCCGAGACACTCGAGCGTTTGGAATACCTCGAATAATTCTACGGGAATAAATATTTCACGAACGTAAGAGGTGTTCTACGTACTCTCTTCGAGATCATCCCCTTAAAAGGGGCTAGTCCCCTCTTTTGACAATCCCTCGAACAGGATTTATACCTGTTTCGTAAGTATTTTCATTTGTTCGGCGAAACATTCACCCGCGAGCTTTATTCTTTATTATCCCGTTACTATAAAATATAATATATTACATATGTAATTTATATATATTTACTGTATAAAAATATAGTTCTATGAAAAATATAAAAATATCGAATTCTACGTAAAATATCTATTATCTGTATAAACTGTATAAAAATATCGAGTTCTCTGAAAATGTTTGAGTAACGGTGCGCCCACAGGGGTGCAATTTGATTTTCTACAGGGGGCAAATCGAGAATGAGTTATTAATGAATTTCTTGCATCTCTTTAAATGAAAATTTAAACTTTCCAATTTTTTCCTTTTTCTCTCCAATCTGATGACATGTTCGTCTTTGGAAGTTTATTTAGACCTTTCAAGCTTCCTTCACAAAAGTCAGAAATTCAGTTTTTTTTTTCAAATAGTAAGAAGGATTTTAGAAATGTTTCGGTGGGGCAAGAGAAGCTTGAGAACCACTGACTTCTGATTAGTTAGCTCTGATATTCGGTATCGTCAGTCGACAGTCGGGTCACTCTGCTCGATAACTTGTAAAAGTTCGAACAATATTATTATTTTATCACGTTTCGTTGGAACGTTTTTCGAGGCAAAACAGCCTCGAGGATCTTCGTCGATTTTTACTCGCAATGTTGAAACTAAATACGTATCAAGGCAATAAATTGGGGACGAAAATAAATAAATAAAATACTGTTTGTGCAATAAGTTACACAACGTTGGTCGGTTGTCGTTTCGCGATGTGAATTTATAAACGACGAACGTCGAAACGAAACTTAATTAAATATTTCTCGTCGTGTCACGGAGCGACTCTCTCTTTCTCTCTCTCATTCTCTCACTCCAGCGGAAATTTAAACGGAACAAGCGTTTCAACAAGAAAAATTTCGAGAGCGAAGATCGATTTTATCGCGTTTCAACATCGCGAAACGAATCAACGTGTCTTTAAATGTTGCGTTTCATTATCGCGTAAATTGATATTAGTACTCAAATTATAATTTTTATTATCTCGTATGTCTCGCGTGTTTAACGTCCTGTCCCGTTATTATAAATTGAAATATATAAATATTCCACGAAACTCGCTGGAAGACACGCGTTTAATCGAACCGTTTTTACCGAAGAGCGATAACGACCGAGCGCTGAAATGTTCCGTCCCTCTAAGAAAAAAAGCATTTATCGAAACGTGTCGTTTAGGTCCTTTTGCGTCGATCGAATGGAATTTCTTGCTCGACGTGTTCATACAGGGGAACCGCTATAAACGAACTGTCGCTGTAACAAATTTATGTTCGGCTCGATCGGCCGTGCCGATCTTGCGGGAGAATTTTAAAAATCCACGCGTCAGACCGTTTTTAATGTACGAAAATATTTTTCGCCAGAGTGAATGTAATTTGATTTGTATCTCGCAGTGCATGAAAATTAAGCTTCCAATTAAGTTTCTCGATCGGTACAGGAGATATTTTTACTACGAGAGAAATTGAATTTTTGGTACATGGAAATTAATCTTGGAAACTTTGAAATTGGAAGGTTCGCGAAGAGAAGATGAAATATGCTCGAAAATTCAAATTGCACGCGTTTAGAAAATCTATTTCTACTGCAATAAATATATCTGTTTAATTTTGTTTTATCTCACAATTATTTTATGGTATTTTCAATTATATTTTCGGTGTCTAGAAATCAACTCACGGCTTTGAACTAAAAATTTCGGAAACTTGGTTTGTTAAACCAGGCAGAAAAAGAAACTGAAATATCTAAGATTCTACGGAGGCCAGAAAGAAGTTAAAACATTCAAAAATTTCATGTAGAAAATATAAATTATATTGAAATATATGAAATTTGAGCTTGCATGAAAAATATTCTACTACAATAAATGTAACTTTACTTTTATATTTTGCAATAATCGTACATATTCTTTCGCTAACGTAAAAATTGATCTTTCGACTTTTCAACTCAAAGTTAGGAAATTTCGTTTGATTAAGTAAAGCAAGGGATCAAGTTTAGAAGAGAAGAATTCCTTATGTACGTGTACTATTGCTATTTCATTCCGCTGAAGATATACAAGCTCGATCTTTTCTGAGAGGATTACACGTAGCATAGTTAACAAGCGGAATCATGCAAATTCCTTATTCTTTTTTTACGTATTGATTATAAAGTCTCCAGTTCGAGTGCCTTGACGAATTTAATTTTCAGCATCGCGAGAAGAGCGTACAAAGGCCTTGCGAAGACTTATTTTCCTCTCCGTAGATAGAGAATATCTAATGGAATGCAAAGATAATGCACTCTGTTTTCCGTATTTCAATTGGAAAGCTACGAATTGTAATTTCAATTTGATATTTAAATTAATATTAAATTTCTCGTGGACGCTTCATTTCGTATTTCCGACGCTGATTTTCTAATTTACCGAAAGACGATACTGATTCGTCGTGGACGATAACAATTTACGGCCCGAATTATTTAATACGTTCGATTTATTTTGTTTTAAATTCAGCTTTAATTTAATTTCCGACGATATCAAATGTTCGAAATTTTCGACGATCCGACCGATCGACGTGAATTCCTATTTAGGTTACTGCTGTTGATGCGAATGATATTCGAATTTACGCGTAGATTTTCGAGAGAAAACACTCATTTTCCGTTTCGACTTCTAACGCTCGCTCCCTGTAAATATACATGTATTTACTGACTCAAATGGATACGTGCACGCTGCCTCATTGTTTGGATAGGAACTATCTATCACAAGTGATTAGCAAGCATGATATTCAACGTACGTCAACCTGATTTGTTGCCCCGTGTACACTGAACAATGTTGAACAGACCTTATCGAAGAATTATTTCGGCCAGGTAGACCGAAGAAACATTTCAGTGATATGTATAAACTACATTCAGAGATATTCAGAGAAAAATTAACGTTGCATGAAAGAAAGAGAGAGAGAGAGAGAGTTTCTAAATCTCCGCAACGCAGCTAATTAATTTAATTAAAATTCCAAATACAAATGTACGAATGTATCATTCGTGTATGACAAGTGCAAATTGTAATATTCAAATAAAAATCAGCGTTCGATGAAAAAGTCCCAAAATTACTTGCAAACCTGTTGATAATGTTGGCAATTAGAATTTCTAATTTGAATAATTTGAAAAAAAATATGATTCTGTGAATAACTTTGTAAGTAAATGTTACACAACTATCTTGTAATAAATGATGGACGAAGCAATTTATTTAAACAATTAACAGACGCAAGTTACAGTGATTCCAAAATCATCACAGAAACTTATTACATTGAAGAGTATCGACTGAAATTAACAAGCAGCAAATAATGAATAATTCTTTCGAGAAAGAGCCAGAGACGAAAAGATACAATTTACAGCGGGTCAAAAGTACTGACAGAAACTCTCAGACATCGAAGAACATCCATCAAAATTAACAAATAATTAATAACTTTCACAAGAAAGAATAGACAGTAATTCAAAAATAACCGAACAGAAATTCTCAAACACGGAGGAACGTTGACAAACAGCAAACGATGGATTTTCACGAGAAGTATAGTGACACAGACTCCCCTGCAACATTCTCAAATGTCGAAAAACGTTGACAAACGACAAATTTTCAGGAAAAACAGCAACGAAAGACACAGAAATTATGACAGAGACTCCGTGGTAACGTTCTCAAACGTCGAGGAACATTGATAAACAGCGAACGATGGATTTTCAGGAAAAACAGCAACAAAAGATACAAAAAATAATGATAGAGGCTGTCCAGAAACGCTTTCAAACGTCAAGAAACATTGTCAAACAGCGAATGTTGAACTTCCCTGGTATTCTTAAACGTCGAGGAACATTGACAAACAGCGAGTGCTGGATTTTCAGGAGAAATATCAACGAAAGCCTCAGAAATTATGACAGAGGCTCCGTGGTAACGTTCTCAAACGTCAAGAAACATTATCAAACAACGAATGCTGGATTTCCCTGGTATTCTCAAACGTCGGGGAACATTGACGAACAGCGAATGCTGAATTTTCCGGTGAAATAGCAACAAAAGACTCGGAAATTATGACATAGACTTCGTGGCAATGTTCTCAAACGTCGGGTAACATTGACAAACAGCGATTTTCACGAAGATGTAAGAGCACAACAGTGACAGGTGGAGGAACAAAAGGGACTGGCCTCGGTCGTCCCCAATAATACACACAAGCTCATTCGTTTTCGGCGGGAAACAAAGCCGCCTGGAAATTACGTATTCGCACGGATCGCGGCCGCTATTTAGTCGCTAATAATGCAACGGGACTGGCAGCAGTCCGGTGTGCATCGTCACTAATGGCCGGTCGCTGGGTCGCTACAACCTGGACAATGTATCTTTCGCGAACGATGCACTCGAGGAAGAGGAAGAGGAGGAGGAGGAGGAGGTAGAGCACGCGGCGCGCGCCCCGAGATATCTAGAACGTTGTAACAAAGATCCACGCTGCTGGGGCCATTAAGGCTCGTTTGCCATTCCTTTGCCCCGCGATATTTATCTTACGATCCTAGGAAAAGACGGAATACGGCGAGTTCCTTATCGGATACGTGTACAAAGCGTTCCCCGGGCGAGCCGTATAATTTCATTGGACCTATCCGTGGCGATTCATTTCACCGGGACGCAGACGAGTCGGAGGGGGAGGGGGGGGGGAGGAGGGAAACACGCCACTGCACTTTGTGAAAATTCTTTCTTTCGCCCCTGCGCGAAACTGAATTGCGAACGAGAGACCTTTTCTTTTCTTTTTTTTTTTTTTTTTTTTTCGTTTTTGCCGAGCTTCATCCTTGATGCCTTCCGAGAGAGGAAATATTTCCACGTGTAATATCAATTGTTACGTTGCTATATAAAACATAGAACGTCTCGAACTTGTACATTAAGGTTAGGTTAATACTGTCGGACCAATCGTTTGCGATAATTATTCGTAATGTAAATTTCTAGTTTTGCAAAAATGCGAGGAGAATGTGAAAATTTGTAATATTAATTGCTCGGAAGTCTCACGAAGGTGTACAAGTTGTGTATTAATATTTTCAAACCCCCAATTGTCTGCAATAAAAATAATACTTCGAAACTAGCTTCGGGAAAATGTCACGAGAGGAAATAACATTTCCGTCTGTTTGTATTAACTGCTTGAAAGTCTCGAAGGTGTCCATTAAGCTGTACATGAATATTTTACGATTCAACTGAGTTCGTAATGAAATTTGGAAACCAGCTTTGGAGGAAAAAAAAAAAAAAAGAAGAAGACGACGAATGTACACGTTCGACGATAAACGGTCGAAACGGGGCGCGTTGAAAATTTCATAAATAACGGGCCGGGGGGTTCGCGTAGATGCTCGAGGACACGGGGACATGTTCTTAATAAAGTAACAAAGCAGTCGGTGGCTCGGGGCTTGTCTGTCAGAGCGGCACACGCGCTGACACCGTGACGGATGTTTCGGAACCGTTTCTCCCTTTGCTACTGTCGTCACGTCCCCCCGAGGGATTACTGACTAAACGAATAACGGGGCTGCTGCCTTTTTTTAGACAGCCCTCTTACCACTTCTCTCTGCCTTTCTCTCTCTCTCTCTCTCTCTCTGTCTGTCTATCCTCTCTAGCCGGCAGCTATTACCCGCTTATTGCATCGCGCAATCTCGTTAATATATTCTCGCTGCTCACGGGCAACAACCGCGTCCCCGCAGGCCCCGTGTTCTTCGCTGGCTCACGAAATTAACGTTCGACGATCGAGAAGTTCCAACGGGAATGCACATTTCGCAGCAAATGTGTACGCTTGCAGCCGTGTTCCACGTGTGGTTGCCGCCCGGAGTTGATTCGATTTCGATGGCTTGCGCGAAACGCGACTTTGTTGTTTGCTTTTGTGTAATTGTGCTTGGACATATCGCCCTGTGTCATGTTGAAACGTGGCTTTTGAACGCCGGCCGATTAAAGCGCAGAGTTCGCTCGTCGGTGGAATCAGAGCGCGGGAAATCGGCGAAAGTTTCTCCGGTTAGGTTTCTTGGATCTCATGGAGATCTTTCACTTTTTTTTGGAAAATCTATGGGTAACGTATTGAATAATATTGAGAATTATTAATGTAATGTAATTACGTATAAATATATATAAACACTTAATGTCAGTATATTTAATATATTAATCTACTAAAAAATATATTACTGTATACTAATATACTACCCTAATATATTAGGATGTTTAATACATTAATATACTAAAGAATATTACAAAGAATAATATAACAAAGAATAAGTAAAGTGTTAATATTTGTTCGAACGAAGAGAACTTCACGCATTCTTCTCTGCTGCTATTGTAAACTAGTACAGTAGTGAGAACTTTCATTTGAAAATCAACATCTAGTAGAAAAAAAAATCGATCGTCGCGTGTGCAGATCTCGTAAGAATAAACGAACGAAGGAACGAGAAAAAGAAAGAGAGAGAGAGAGAGAGAGAGAGAGAGAGATGAAAACACAGAGACAGAGAGAGAGATAGAAAGGATAACTATCTGAGTGAAATAGTTGCTTGCCAGTTAGCCTTCGCCGCCAGCAGACATAGATCGTCCGCTGGCTGCAAGAGAAACGCCACCACTTAGCCGTGTTATTAATAGCTTTAATACCTCTGCCATTAAAGCGGAACGATGGGAAGCTGAACACCTGTGTTATTTCGCGTACCACGAAAGTCACACGGTCGGCAAGTCGCCCTTTTCACCTCCCCCTCCCCCTCTCTCTTTTCCCTTTCCACATGGCGAATAATAACGTCCACGATCTACATTCTTCGATAGCGATTCGATGTTTCGTTCCGTCGTCGATGGAAGACGATAGTTTGCTCGTGTTTTGTTGTTTCGTGCGTTTCAGTCGCAGATATGGAAGAAAATCGGCATCGGTATCGTGTACGAGAAAGGAAACACCGTGATTTTCGTTCGATCGTGATACGGCTTCTTTGAAAACTGTGTTGCGAGTTCCGATGTTTCAAGCCGGCGACGTAAATTTCAAACGAGAAATATATCGCCTCCCCCGTCGTTGCTTCTGCCTTTGTTCTTCTTTCTTTTTTTTTTTCTAATTGAAAGTTTCAGGACAGTGCTTCTGAATAATTCAGATGTCTCTCTCTCTTTTGCATTTTCTTTTTCTCTTTCTTGGGAATTTATTGGGAGGCGCGTAGAGTGGAATCTTGTGTCAATTATCGACGAATTAAATTGATACGTTGGTTTTTCTAGTTTCGGAGTATTCGAGCTTTCTGAAATTCTGTAGACATCACGATTAATAACAATTGTCATTGGCTAAATTTGGAAATGAAGTGTCTTTTAACAATTTTAATCTGTAATATGACCTCCGTCGTTATTGACAATCTTCGTCCATCCCTCTGACAAACTTTCTATTCCCTTTTTGTAAAATGAGGGTGACTTTGAAGTGAAATAAAATGATTTGAAAGAAACAGCATTATAATTAATATTAAGATAATTAATAAAATTAATATCAATATCAATATTAATATAAGATATATCTAAAAATGACTAATACACGTTAGAATGAAAAATTCTATACCAATTGTGATTTATAGTTTCAACAGTCTAAAAGCTTGTAATCCAAAAGAACATCGAATTACAAGCTGATATTCTTAATATTACCTACAAATTACCAAAACTAACGACGATCTCTCCAACCGTCTTCACAGCTAAAAATGCTAAAACATCGTTCGTCGAATGATAACGGAGGAAACCCGGTCGTGTTTCTATTTCGTTCATTTGTCAACGTCGACGATGGCAATTTTGCGTAACACACCGGCGGCAAAACAACCAGGGGATCGAGGGTGAATTACTTGATGATCCACCCGCTGTGGTGCCGCGAGGCTTTGCAAAAAAAAAAAAAAAAAGAAAAAAAGAAAAAAAGGAAAAAAGGTAAAAAAAAAAAATAAAAGCAAGAAAAACAAGGGATGTCTTGTCTCTCGTTGGTTCGTTTATTACGATACGTTGGCGTGGATAGTAAACGGCGACGTCGCTGAGGGCATCACGCTGAAAAATCGACCGCTGCGTTCTTCCTTTGGGGCACGAAATCGTCTAACGCTCGCCCGTCGCGAGAAATTGTCTGTCATGTGAAATATTTCGCGACGGTGACACGAACGAATGCTCGACTTCGTTGCTGTTTCAGCCAATTGACGTTTCTTGATGCTTCCCACCACTCCCTTCACTCTTTCTCACTCTCTCTCTCTCTCTCTCTCGCTTTAAGAGAATTCTTTTAATGCACTTTTAAACAGCTCGAGCGTTGCTCGCGTTATTCTTCTTCAGCGTTGTTCTTTCTTTAACGTGCTTGAATGTACATGTTATGTTGCATTAATTTACTATAAATATTACATTAATATACTACACCAATATTTTATATTATATTTTATATTTTATTATTTATATATCTTACTGTATTTTATATTTGATTACTATATTTTACATTAATATATTATAAAGTATAGTATAACTTTCGTACTTTATTAAAGCATAACTATTACAGTGTAATATAAATAAACATAGATGAATATTAATAACTATACTGTAATATTACAGTGTAAAATATGTTAATAAAGTACTAAGTTAGATATTGGTGGAAATATATGCTTTCACCCGAAAATGATTCTTTCAGTTGACCAGATTTTGACAATTAAATTCATGCTGGGAAACGGAATGAATTGCTCCAAAAATTAATCGATGAAATATCGTTTCTAATCGTGTGAAAAATCGTCGTTATTAAATTAATGTTTCTTAAATATAACATAATTCATGTTATTACACATTACATATGTATACTGAAGATTTAACATCTTTATAATTCTAATGATAATTACTTGCATACACTTGTAATTCGTCTACGTTTATTTATTAATAATGATAATTAATAAGTACTGAAAATAGAAGCGAAACATCGAGAGAAGAAATATAAATTTGTTACTGCAAATAATTGTCATTTTTACCAATTCGTAACAAAATCAAGCTCTCTACAAAAATTCGTAAATAATTCGTCGATTCATCGTTTTGTGACGATAGATATGTAAAAATCGAGTGAAACTAATCCTAGTTTAAAGTTTCGTTAAAATCGTTCGATCGATATTTAATTCCGCGTCGTTCCTGCATTTACAAAAAAAAAAAAAAGACAAAGAAAAGAAATATGTAAAAAGGATTCTTTCGAGAGGTTCGCACTGGGGAGGCGAGATAAGGAGCTTGACTCTCGCGATCTGTTAATCGTAATTTATTATTACTGGAATTTTATCTGGAGCTGGAATTTTCGCTAACGATCCGAGCTCTTGGCGACAATTGCTGCCAAATTAATCGAATCGCTCCATTTTTCTCACAATCGAAATGTTCTCGAAACTTGACGATTCCTCAGCTTTAAAGAATATTTTCATCTTCAGCCAGTTCGATTTCTGTGCAAACGGCCATTGAAAACACACCGATTGCAATTTCTACGAGAATCTTACGAGGAGAATATTATCGTTTGCGTTTCGCCGCGAGTTCTGCATTCTCGGGGAATCTGAGATCACCGCGTCTACCGCGGTGATTAAAACGAACGGAATTCTACTCGTCAGAATGGGCAGATTCCGCTTGAAAGGGTTTCAAGTTCGCTCAGCCGAAGAGTGAACATCGTTAATACGATCGCGATCGTTGCTCGTTTTGCGGGTGAAATTTAACGAATTTCATCGGCGGAATTCAGGCACGCGTGTCGAGTAATTTTCTACGCGAATCGTAGAATACCTTAATGGGTAATATGACTCCACTCTTTCGGTCGAATCAGGCTCGAAACAATTCCAATTGCACCGAGCAATTATACCGTGAAATTATAAGGCTGAAGGAGAGAGAGAGAGAGAGGAGGAGGGAATATTGCACAATTAACAAACTCGCGCCAGAATCCTGGAAACAAGCAAAAATCCCTTTAATCCCTGTATGTGGTTCCAATTCCTTGATGCAACGTAACACACCATCGGTGTAAATTCAACACTCGCGAGTGATTGGAAATTGCCGGTATCAGATGCAACGTGAAATTTAATAAAATATTGATAACAATATATTTATGTTTGTATTATAAATAACGATAAATTTGATGATAATATTTCGAGAGACAATATCGGGGGACCGATTAATTCATCTGAAATATTATTTCTCGAAATATTGTCATTTTGTGAGGTAATATTGCCTTTCAGAAATTACTCTTTTGAACGTGATACAAAAAAAAAAAAAAAAAAAAAAACGCGATGTAAAAAAAACTCGCGATGCGCCCAATACGAAAGGAAATACGAAACAACTGAATTACGCGAAATACAAATAAATCCAAAATAAATCCGTAATTTTTCTTTTTACGCGTCAATAAAAAAAGAAAAGAAGAGAGTAAATGGGAGGAAACGTTTTGCCCGATACGTGAAAACGATCTTCTCGTCGGTTTCTGCTTATTTCGTCGCGGCATAAATTTGCATTAAAAATCGGCCTGTCCACTCGGAACTTGGTTGTCGCGCGCGAAACGAGAAAGACGAACGCGAAAAACGAAATTTTCGGAGCCGGGCCGGCCGGATGAAAAAGATCTCCCTCCACTGGAGAAACTAAGATATGAAGTTATAACGAATGCAGCACGGCAAACGTAATTACTTTCTTGTGTGCCGGTATACAGAGGGAAAGGGAATGGAAAAGGAAACGGGGCGAGGGGACCCGGGGGAACACAGGGATAGCACACAGAAAGAGAGAGAGAGAGAGAGAGAGAGAGGAAGGACACACAGAGGAAGCTAGAGAGTTCTTTCGTTAATCAACGCTTCAAAGTTTCTTGCTTTTCGAACTTGGCGAAAAGGAATATTACTTTCTTATTGACACTGTACGGCTTATCCTTCGCGAGGAGATGTCGCCTTGCTCGGAAATTACTTTTATCCCCGAGGTTTTCTACGCTGTCCCTTCTATTTTGTGATTATTAGGTTGCTGAGCGCGATACTGCAAGCTTGCTTGTAATATTAAACGCGTTATATTTTCGCCCGAAGGTGGCTCGAATATTATCGCCCAGTGAAATTTATGATCGAACGTCGTACATTTGAACGGGGAAGATACGCGAGACGAAAGACGATATGTACGATCTCGAGAAGATATATATGTACGTGTGTGT